>JABUQX010098321.1:17500-28684 GCA_015478945.1 Trachelipus rathkii
TTAGTATTGGAAAGGTTGGTAAACCTGTGAATTGGATTTTAACAGTTTTTCACATTCAGTTTCAATAAAATTCAGCTGATTATTTATAATGGTTCCTTTTCTTTCAATTTTGTTTAATTTTTCAATTTTATTTAATTTTTTATGGTTTTATTCGATGTAAAGATCAGTAGATTGTGTTTCGTGTTCACATGAGTGGCTTGGGAGAAAAATATAAAAGTAAATTGATGCAGTTAAGATTTGCTAACAACAATTTAATATATATATATAATATATATATTATATATGATATTATATATTATATATATATATATATGTATATTATATATATATATATATATATTATATATATACTATATATATATATATAATATTATATATATATATATATATATATATATAATAATATATATATAATATATATATAAATAATATTATATATATATATATATATATAATATATATATATAGATTGGTGAAGCTCTAAAATAAAGGAAATAGAAATGTATTTTTATTTTATTAATTTTTTTTTAAAAAGTTTTTATTTTGTCAACTTTTGTGACATCTGACCATAATTGTCCAATTTTTGAACCATTTATTATTATCATGACGTCTCTAATATTGCTTAAGCTTTCTCATTTTCAAAAGCCTATGGTGGAGCACAAAAACAAAAAAAAACAATTCCATTTTAGATTTTGTTATATTATTAAAAAAAAAATATTATAGTTTGAAAATTAAAATAAAGTTTCTCTTTTTTTTAGGTTTCATAATACAGAATGTTACAAACATCCAATTCACCAAAACGGTTACCACTTAACTGAGCTTAAATTATTTTGAGGAACCACAGTTTACTTAAGTCAAAATTTTTTTTTGGATGCCGAGCTCCAGTTCCGTGTGGGCGTTAAGTAATTTTGCGCTATAATATAATATATATATAATATATATATATATATATAATATATATATAATATATAAAATATATATATATATATATTATAATATATATATATATAATATATATATATATATATATATATAGGTCCGCATCCCGAAAGAGTTCAGGCATGTAAACTAGAAAAACTATAACAGCTACACGAAAATAAATATCATTTAATTAATCAGGAGACATTTTACCGGCGCAGAAATTAAAAAAAAAATAAAAAAAAATAACGTTTTTTAAAAAATTAAATTTGTTAAAAATGTTGAAAAAATTACAGTTTTTTTGAGAAATCGAACATGCTCGCTTACTCCGACGAAGCAAACAAAGGTGCCAAATGTTGATTTTTTTTTAAACTAACGAATACCTCCGGGTAAACAAGAACGATGGATAGAGTCGGGGTTTCTCGGCCTACCCGGGGGACGACGGGAAGTCCCCCCTCTGTCCCTCCGTCGGCTCGAACCTCCTAAAAAGAATATAAAAAGAAAAAATAAATATTTTTCTTCAATATATTATAAAGCGGTTGTTTGCAACTTTTTCTCCGGGAGACAATGCAGCTTTCAAGGTCTTTCAAGTCTATCAGTGCCTGCATTTTTTACTAATATTAATATGGAGTTATTAATAAATATTAGAATAAATTAATTTTTTTTTAAGTTTCTGCGATGAAATAACTTCCTGAAATCAAAAATGTTATTTATTTTCCTGTAGATGTTATAGTTTTCTAGTTACATGCCTGAACTTTTCGGGATGCTGGCCATATATAATATATATATTATTAGTATATTATATATATATATATATATATATATAATATATATATATATATATATATATATATATATATATATATAATACTGTATATATATATATATTATATATATATATTATATATATTTATATATTTATATATATATTATATATATAATATATATATTATATATATATATATTATATATATATATATATATATATATATATATATTCAATTTTTAGCTGTGTAAAGTGTAAACAACATCTGAATTCATTTCACAAATCTTACTCTTTTTGCTTTCTTAAAAATACTGTGTTTTTGCTACGTGCATATTAACCGTGTACGAAATGAAAACATGCAACATTGCCTTCGAAATAAAAGAAAACATGGCAACATTGCCCTGTTGCCTTCTTACGATTTCGGCGATAAATAACAAGATATAAGAGAATTTTTGATTGTAAAATTACTTTATTTAAGTAAAGCGTTTTCGGACAATTAAATTCCTTATTTTAAATAATAACGTATAGGTTCACAAACTAAATTATTTATATATTATATATATATATATATATATATATATATATATATATATATATATATAATATATATATATATATATATATATATATATATATATATATATATATACTATATAATTATATATATAATATATGGCCGTATTTAAAGCATGGGCCCCATGGGCCCGGGCCCAGGGCGGCAAATTCTGGAGGGCGGCAAATTCTCTAGGGCGGAATATTTTTTTAAAAACTTATATTTTATATATATATATATATATATATATATATATATATATATATATATATATTATATATAATATATATATATATATATATATATATATATATATATATATTATTATATATTATATATATATATATATATATATATATATATATATATATATATATATATATTCCTGCAAGTTTTCAGAAATAGTATCTGGCAACTTTTTTTCCCCTTTCCTTGCAGGTTTGCTGAAAAAAGTGTCTGTCAACATTGGTATCAGGGTTGCCATATTAGTAATTTGGGCTTTATTTTATCCTTGTTTACTAATTATTTTAATATTTTTATAAAAGGCTTGAAAATGCTCAAAATTCAAATTGTACTGTACTATTTAAAAAATTCTTATATGTCGAGTTTGAGACGATCAGTGCGTAGAACGGGAAACATGTTTGAAACACATTTCAGATATTTCATCACCTTGTTAAATGCTATGACGCCGGAATAACAAATTTGACAATCGTTTCAAGGTTACGCTACCAATTTCAAAACATAATTTTTAGAATATATATATATATATATATATATATATATATATATATATATATATATATATATATATATATATATATATATATATATATATATATATATATATATATATATATATATATATATTTAATTTCTTTCTATCTTTTTCATTCACCAGTGGTTTCCAAGTACCAATTTTTGCATGTTAAAAAAAGAAAAATGTTAAAGATTTTCCTTATTTGACATTAATCTGGCCGTTTCATTTTCATCTCATCTAGCAACCCTGATTGATATCTTTCAGACTTCAGTTCATTTTTGCCCGATATTTAATGCGGTTTTGATTTGTGAGTCTGTGACTAATATATATTAAATTATTGCTAGACCTGAACAGCCTACGTGCTCTGGCTGATACATACATAAGTGCATCGGTTCTGATGACCCATTCAAGAATTAAAAAGTTAAATAATTGAGTTTTCAGAAGTAGAACATTATTTATTGTTTTAAACAAGTAGGTGGTGACAACTATAAAAAAAAGGTGACTTAGCAGTTTTGATATTAATGGATGGTCGAAAACGATTGAGCGGCGCAAAATACCGTAAAATAGCAGAAGAGAAAAGGAGAAAGGAAAATGAAGTGTTATCTAAAATACCAAGAGTTGACTCATTCTTTATCACAAAGACAAATGAATCTGTCGTGAGTGCGGATGAATCTGAAGTAATTTCAAAAGTCATTGATGATAACGATAACACGGGTAATCGTGAAACATATGCATCGACTTCTTACGTTACTGCCGAGAATAGTGACCAGGTAGACGAAGCACAAGACAAAGAAATCTTTATACCAAGCGATGATCCATTTTATTGGAAGGTTAGTGAGGCCACGCGAGACTACTTTGCAAAAAATGGGATTAATCAAAATTCAGACATAGATTTTTTTAATTCTAAGAGAATTTATTCAGATAAAAGTAGATTTTTAACAAAGTCCTTGTTTGAACGAAAACTTTTGAATGGAGATGTTGTGAAACGTGACTATTTAGTGTACTCTAACAGTCAAGGATGCGTCTTTTGTGGTCCTTGTAAACTTTTTGGAGGCGGTGTTGTATCTCAGTTTGTAACAGAAGGATTTAATGATTGGAAGCATGGCAATACAAGATTGACTGAACATGAAAATTCCGTTCGCCATCGTGATTGTATGTTGATGCTGAAAAGACTAAGTAATTCATTATGTAGAGTTGACAAGCAGCTGCTCTCTCAATTAGAAGAAGAAGTAAAATATTGGAGAAATGTACTACAAAGAGTTATTGCTGTTATTAAGAAACTTTCCTCACGGGGGTTACCATTCCGAGGCGATGATGAAATAGCTGGCTCTGTTCGAAATGGAAATTTTATGATGTGTCTGGAACTTATTGCAGAATTTGACCCTTTCTTACAAAATCACCTATCTCAATGTCAAAATTCTGGCAAAGGAAGCACTTCTTATTTATCACATAGCACTTACGAAGAACTTATCCAAATTATGGCTAGAAAGGTAATCAGTGAAATAGTGAAAGAAATTCAGGAAAGTAAGTATTTTTCTATTATTGTTGATTCCACTCCAGACATTACTCATAAAGATCAGCTGAGCTTTATCATCAGATATGTTAGCAAAGAAGGTACGCCCAAAGAACGCTTTTTAGGATTTATTAAAAATCCTGGTCATACAGGTAAGGAACTAGCGGAAACAGTGATGAGTTTTCTCAAAGCAAATGAATTAGACATAAGCAGTTGCCGGGGTCAAACGTATGATAATGCTGCTAATATGTCAGGAATATATTCTGGCCTGCAAACAAGAATTAAAGAGGTCAACCATCTAGCATATTTCATACCATGTTCAGCTCATTCCCTTAATTTAGTGGGATCTAGCGCTGCCATGATGTAAACAGCGTTCTTTTTCTGCTTTGCTTCAGATTTAACAATTTTTTCTCTGGCTCTACGCATCGTTGGGGTATCTTAGAATCTTCCTTCAAAGAATATACTGTCACTATGTGGGACAAGGTGGTCAGCTCAAGCAGAAGCTTGTAAAAGTCTAAACAAAAGGTTTGGAAGTATTGTTAAGGCTTTAAACTCTATATCTGAAGATAAAAATGAGAGATCAGTCATTCAGCAAGATGCAAAGGGAAATTTTGAAAGATTGAGTTCCTATGAAAAACTCTTTATGTCTGTAATATGGGAACCAATACTTGAAAGATTTGATTTTGTAAATAAAAAATTGCAATCTGAAGATATGGATGTGGCCACCGTTATTAATTTGTATAACTCTCTGTGTAACTTAGTTAATGAAATTAGAAGTTCATTAGAAACCTACGAAAATTGTGCCAAAGAAAAATTGAAAATCTTTACACAAAAAGACATCAAAAATGTATCTAAACTAAGATCTGAGAAAGAAGAAAATTATCAAATATGCATTCTTCAAGCAAGCTTCAATACTATACTAGATAAGCTGTCAACAGAATTAAATAGGCGAAGTTTTGCATACAGCGAATTTTCAGAAAAGTTTTTATTCTTATCAAATCTCACCGAAACCGACCCAGACGACATTCATAAATCAGCTAAATTATTACAAAAAATCTATCGATCCGACTTAGAAGATTTTGGAGCAGAATGCATTCATCTAAAATGTTTGCTTTTAGAAGAAGGTAATGGCAGTCAAACCTTGTCCCAATTAAACAAATATTTATATAACAAAAGCCTTCATGATATATATCCAAATCTGAATATTGCTTTAAAATTATTTTTATGTACTCCTGCGACAAACTGCTCAGCTGAAAGATCATTCTCCACACTTAGAAGGGTTAAAAATTATTTACGTTCGTCCCAGTCCCAACAACGTTTAGTTCATCTTGCTGTACTTGCTATTGAAAATGATTTCACCGTAAAATTAGATTACGAAGATATTATTGACAAATTTGCTAACGAAAAGGCAAGACGAAAACCTGTAATGAATCATTAATTTGACGTGTAGATGTAATAATCGCAAGTATTATAAGATATATATATATTAATATATATATATATATATATATATATATATATATATTATATATAATATGTACACATATATATATATATATATAATATATATATATATATATAAAAATAAAAAATATATAAAATATATATATATATATATATATATATATATATATATATATATATATATATATATATATACTATATATAAGAGGCGTAAATTTTTTTTCGGCCCATGGGGCGCTAGAGTAAGTTAAATTTGCTGGCCTGTATATATATTATATATATTATATATATTAATATATAATATATATATATATATATAATATATATTATATATATAATATATATATAATATATATTATATATTATATATATAATATATTATATATATTATATATTATATATATTTAATATATATATATATATATATATATAATATATATATATATACTATATATATAATATATATATATATATATATATAATATATATATATATATATATATATATAATAATATATATTAATATAATATATATATATATAGTATATATATTGCAGTAACAGCTGTTGATTTTAGAAGGCAAATAAAGGAATAAGAAAAGTAAAGAAAGGTGTCTCAGCAGGATTCGACTGGGACACATGTTCAGTCACTCCAGAAGCAATAAATTAAACTCAAATCGAATTTTTAAGCCTCATGCCCCATTGAGACCATCACCCTTTTCACAGTCTATCCCTCATCTTGCCTATAATATAATATATATATTATATATATAATATATATATAGTAATTATATATATATAATATATATATATAGTATATATATAATATATATATATATATATATATATACTGCACTAACTAACCGATGTTGATTGTCCAAACAAATAAAACATTACGGGAAAGTAAAGAAATAGTATCTTGGTTAACTTTCTTTATACTTAGAATTTTTATAATAAAAAAAAAGCCAATTGAAGTTTTTTTACTTTTTTTTTTAATTTGTAATATAATTGTGGAATGTGTATTCTATTAGATATAGAAAATATTTCTGAAGTGACAAATTTTTTAATTGATTTCCTAAAAATGAAAAGGGGCATTGCGAAATCAAAACTGAAATTTAGAATAATAGATTGTAATTGTTGTGGTAATGAAAATATCATTGATTTGAGAAATAACCAAATCTTAGAAAGAGTTTATCAGTTCGAATCACTTCTGATCGAATGTTGACCGAGACATTTTCTTTACTTTCCTGTAATGGTTTGTGTGTTACCTATCAGTGAATTTGATGCAAAGATTTTATACTTTTCTTAAGGGTCTTAGATCTGGATTTTGTATAAAAAAAATATATTACCTGGGTTTTAATTTATAAAATTTTTTCATAAGAAATTATTCAATTTATTTTTACCATTGATTTGACAGCGGCAAGAAATTCTAATATTTCTCATTAACTAGGAAGTAGAAGTTCTGCTGGCTCAACTATTATCCAAAAGGGATTTAGAGAATATTTTATTTTTCGAGTATAGTTTATGAGAAGCTAAATTAAATAATTCAGACTACATCACACAATTACAATTTGATTAATAAAAATTTTAGTTGCAATAAATATGAAACGTAAAATATATGGCCCAATAAAGAGAATTACTTATATCATTTAACGAGTACATTGCAGATAAATCGTTGATATCACATAGATTAGAGATAGAAATATATATGATAATGTATAATACTAGATAAGATGGAGAAAGATAGATAGATTAGATAAGTGGATAGATAAGTTAATTAGGTGTGGTTAGATATGGATAGAATAGATGATATACTAAATGATAGAATATTAAGATTATAGTATAGATATGTAATTTAAATTAAAAGAAATAGATATATAGATGTAGTAATCGAGTGATCGAGTGATCGAGACGTCAAACGTTATAAATTTGATATAATGTAAATTAGATTAACAATTGATATTACATTATAAAATCGGCTTACAACATGTAAAGAAGATTTAAATTATAAAATAGAGTTAAAACATAAACATAATAACAATTAATTACAAATGAGTATTCCATTTAAAATAATATGCCTCTATGTTTTTCATCTTTAGAGTGGTTTCCTACTGGCTGTGAAATAAATTTAATCCTTGATTTCAGAGCCATCAAGGTCATTTATTAAATAAATCAATAACATCTATATAAAAATGTATTAGTTCTCAACAATATCCCTTTCAGATATTCTATTCACTATTGCGGATTAGAAGCTTTATCATCTATAGCTCATTTATTCTAATAAAATAATCAGCATTTTCAAACCTAATTACAGTGCTAAAGGAAATGATTAAACATTCACATTATCATAAGCTCAATTTACATATTAGATATTTATCTATCTATTAGAATAATACATTTACAATATTTTTTTGAAAGTCAATGAATGATAAGCATAACTTAAAATGTTTGAAATATTTTGACACTACTATTTGTATCTATAATTTAATTCAAAAAATTTTGTCCGTAAAAAGCATTACATAAAAAGATAATCTTAATAAATAGTTAATAACAAATAATTTACATTTATACTCGAACTAAATCTCTAAATATAACGTTATACACGTTCCTTGAATTTATGTATCCCTAGTCTCTTTTTTTTGTCATTTAACCTCTTCTAAATTTTTATTTAAAATAAAACCCATTAGAGAATATTACATCAACGGTAAGATTGGTTTGGTTGGGGAAGATAATTTTTAATTTTGATTATAAATTTTGAATTACGTAAATCATTAGCAGGTGTTATGCAAAAAATTAAATGAACTTCACAGCTTTTATTATAATTATTACTTAGACATAGAATCGAAATATATTAGAATTTTCTAGCAATTATATAATAGTTTTTAGAAAAGTGCCAATCATACCAGATGGAGCTAACAAAAACTAAATATATACTGCATACATTGATTAATATTCGTGACATACAAGTATTACCTTTTGACTTTTGTACCTATTTACTATACCCTTTTTCCAATATATATCTTCTTATAAGATTACATTAATTGAACATATTATAAATTACTAATGGTAAAACTAAAAATTACCATAACCTTGTATCTAAAACCTATATTATCTTATAAGTATAGCCATTCATATTGAGCTATACATTTCAGAAATTATAATCAACCAACTCCAATACCAAGGAACAATAATAATATTAACTTAATACACAAAAAAATTTCATAACACATAGCTCCCAAAGGCTTCTAGATTCATAGATTTATTTTTATAAATAAGATACATGAATTATTTTAATCAAAATGCTTATTTTGGTTTAAATATTCTCTCACAATATAAGAGCATTGCATATAAACTGATAAGCTCCTATGGTTAATGTTAAAGTTGCTGAGTATGTTCTTTTTACATAGCGGAAACATAAGGGCCTGCGAATTTTTTCATTGTTAGATTATTTTGATCATAGAAATAGTCATGTGTAATGTTAGAGTAACGTCTAAAGCGGATACTTTTATACTTTGGATTTATTTCTAATCGTGCTCTCACCTGAGTAATCTAAAAAACTCGGCATTTACTGCTCAACGTGGCAACTAATTTTAAGAGAAAAATATAACTATGAACAGGAAAGCACTCTTATTTGTATAGGTCTTTATTCACGTTGTTTTTATATTTTTTTATCTAGTTCCACCACACAAATCTAGATTACATAAATGATGTTTAAAAAAACGGTAGTTAATTTTTTTTCCGTAAAGAGTGGAAAAAATGTTTTTATTATGCAATTTCTTTTATTGTAGATGGCCTATTATGTCACATTGGACCTATTTAAGTCCATGCAGATGAATAAAACTTTTGGGAAATAATGTGCATAAACCTAGTGTGATCCAAGACAATTATAATTTTACATATATGATATAAGTGAACTAGAGTAGGTTTGAATAAATCCTATATCAGACCGAGTTTAAAGCGGGATTCATTGGTTGATATAAAATTAAGTTTTGCTGGTTTCAATATAGTTGGTGTATTGGGGAACGGCATGAGAAAAGGCCTCATTAGTTATTTCATAAAGCTCGTCTTGGGTCCACCACTGAAACAATAAGAATGCAATGACCTGGATTCTCATGATATATAACGTAGTAATTTCCCTGGTCAAAAATCGATCATTACAAAAGCAACTTTATTCTTTAAAATGATTTTTACTTTTACGATAAGAGAGGTTATTTGCGACTGCGGGCCTATTGCAAATTGTTGGTATTGACTTGTCACCACAATAGACCTGCGAGGATTGTACCTCTATTGTCCTAACTCACCAATACACTATTACGTATGGCGAGTTATGCACTAAATACTTTAATCATGTTTAAAGATATGTTTCTTCATTCACTGGATTAAATTTTGGATTCAAAACTTTTCTTGGGTTTTAGAAGATATTAAAACTATTATTGAGTGGAACTAAGGAAGGTATTAAATCCATTGTGGGATTTAAACATTTTACAATTATTGTGGAGCATGGGTTTATAAAGGTGGCATAAACGTTATAAAAGTGTAGAGCACCGAGAATTGGTTTGACCTAACCAACCGCTGAACTTAATTCTAAATTCTTTTCCAACCAATTCCGTATTCTTCCCATTAAAGCGGAGGTTCCATGTCTTGTAGAGTGCTTATATATTGACACATTCCTTATAAAGAATGATATGTTTATTAATTCTAGGAATTATTCATTCCCCAATTCGCGAACAGGGTGATTTTTTCACACCATCTTGTATAAACACTCTCGGGTGTTATACAATCCTGAACAAAAAAATCTCTTTCAACGCATTTAGGCTAACTTTGTAACTTTCTTGTACAATTACTATCTAATATGATACTGAGAAATTTAATATATTCTGCTCACAGTAAGTGTTTTGTACAAATTCATTGAGAGGCACATTAAAAATTATTGCACATTAGAAAGACGCCCGAAATTTTTGTGCGATTAAATAAGATATTTATGGGGTACTCATACAACAAAAATAGATCAGTTCGCAAGATTAGTATTGTTATGATAGTCAGTTGTAAATTTTCATTATGTATGTATGGTATGTATGTATGTATGTATGTTATGTTCCGAAATTTCTTTAAATCGTTTAGTAAATTTTTCTTTTCTGCAAATTGTTTAGTTTACCTGATTATTCAAAAATTCACACCATTGTTTAGTCTTTTAAACGCATTGGTTTTTAAATCC
>JABUQX010098322.1:0-21052 GCA_015478945.1 Trachelipus rathkii
TAAATTGAAATATATATTATCTCATTCATCTAAATTAGGCATATGACCTATTATAGGTAGACCAGATTCTTATGCCTTCTCATTGTTAAGGTATCAGTTTATTCTGGGTTCAGATGCAAATCAGTTTGTCATTTTATAACTGCAGGGTTTATTTCAAGCCTTTCCTTCTAATTATAGTATTAAAAATCTATAACGAAGACCTGTCATAGCTTTTGCTTTTATTTTTGGAAAAAGTATTAATAATTATGTTACATTTAATAGTTATTACTTGAGATAACTCAATACATTAGTATTTATTGGTTTCAACATCCTCACCTTTCCTCATCCTCGCAATTTAATATATCATTAAGCATTCATGCTAGTCTTAATAATGCGGGAATGACTGCATGTTATACTTAATACAGATTATTTAAATATTTTTTTATTTATAATTTAATTATAAGTTTAATTATGATACTTACAACATTTTAATAAATGAATATTATTATTAGACCTTAGTACATCACTAAAAGTAATGATAGATAAGATTAGGTGTGATATATGATTCCATTTAGATTGTAGATCTCTATAATGTATTGATCTAAGTTATATGAGTATATAACTGTATATTGGTAAAGAAGTAAGGGTAAGATAAATTAGTTCTCAAATACATTTCAGGTAATTCAAGTATAGAAATTATAGGTTACTTGAGTATCATTTTTATTAAATCTGTTATCAATTTTGTTAATAATAAATTACTAAATTAAAAATTTTTCAGTAAATAATGCTGATTCTTGTCAAATATCAAAATAAGATGTTGTTATCAATGCTGCTTCCAAAGGTTTTTGAATAATCCTTTAAATGATTACTTTTTTTTAACCCGTTAGTCATATAAAATTGTACATGTATTTTAATTAAGGTAAAATTATTAAGGAGCAATTATAATAGCGTCTCGATATTGGGTATAACAGTAGTGTAATAGCTGGAAAGATAGTTCGATTTAAAATAAATTCACATATATATATTATGAAATTCTAAAAGTGTGTGCACTTAAATTCTACACTTACTCATCCACAAAACTCTATTTAATTTGTTAATTTTGTGTAATTTAGCTTATCATCCTTATGTATAGTGAGTTTTTGAATTCGTTTAAGTATAATATAGTCGGTCAAGGTTCATATTAAATTTTAAATATTCTTCAAAAGGCACAAGTGGTTGGACCCTCTCAAAATCTAGGAGCTTGCCTCTCTACTTTAGAGTTGTTATATCAAAATAGTTTTTAAAAATTTTAATTAATGTATTCAAAAATCAATATTTAAAACTATAATAATATTAAATAATCATTTATAAAACTAATACATTGTTTTGTAGTATTTCTCTTGTGGTTTAGTGGTCCTTAATTAACTTGGATAGAGCAAAAAAATATAAAATAATGTTTTATTTATATAAATAAGGTACTAAATGAGAACTTTTTATTCATCCTTCGGAGCTGCGTTATTTGAGTAATCTTGAAAATGTAGAAATCGAAGAATATTACAAAATCTATCCCTTTTCATTACTGAACTGAAGAGCTGAAACCTACAGTACATATTTTTGATTTAACCAAGAGAAGTGTATACAACTCTAAACTTATTTCTTTCAAATATTTGCCATTTATGCTAAAGGTTTCCTTCTTGGATATCCTAATTAGTAGAATTTCAAATCTCAATGGAACGTATTAGAAACTTATAATATGTTTGTCTCTGAGGCTCAAATTTAAAGAGATAAAACACGATATCTGATACTAAATTTAATTTACTATCTATTTCATATCCTGTTTATTCTTTTAGGTTTTTTACGATTAACATTTAAAGATTTAATCTATCATAATTGTGACATTAGATGTCATTTATTATTATTAAGTTTAAATTTATTATATAAATTATTATTTTATCTCATTAAATTTTACAATCTTAGCTCTAGGTATGAGTTTATATAATGTGAATTCTATGTATTTGAATAATGTATGTTTATAAAAATGTTGTTATAAACTCCAATATCTCATTTACATTTATTAATTATGTGTGTTTAAGTATTATTAATTATATTATGTCATTGTTGAGTTTGGCAAAATTCACTCTCACTTATTATTGCTATATATTATTTTTTACATTATTTTAATTAAATATTATTTTTATTTACTCTCTCATAATATACTTATCTCATATAATAAAGGTATAATATTTCACCGCTGTCATATATTTCACTCTTATATTATATTAATTATTTTCTATTATTATTATTGATATTAAATTTAGAAGAACTATACTGATTGGGCAAAGGAGAGTGAGATTATAGGAACTTTGCATATTAGGAGCATTTTTTATTATTCTTATATTAAAACGAATAATTTCTTTAGGCCTAAATTTTATATTATTCTTTGGCATAGGATTATAAATCTTCGACACTACGTAAAAAGTTAATATAATAGTAGACAGTTTTTCATTCAAGATGTGTAAACATCTTGGAGGGTGTCTAGAGACTCTAAGTTAGTAGTGTCAAAAGTTCATAGATAGACGTTCATAGTGGTATGTTCCTGTGAATGTATGTACAGTAGGCCAGATGACGATTGCTGTAGTAAAGAATATGTTTTGAGTTCAAACGTGAGTATAAAGATCCATGTATGAAATAAGAATCTGATTAATGAGTCAGAAGTTTAGACTAAAGAAAGTGTGTGTGTGTGTGTCTGTGTGTGTGTGTGTGTGTGTGTCTCCGTTGTGTTTTTTGATATTGATTTGTTGCTGTGATAAGTTAGTTAGTGTGGATTATAGCTTGCTAGTGCATCTAGAGATGTTTAGATGTTGTTGGTTAGCTGCATATGACGGACACACACATGTTGTTCTGATTTGGTAGAACTAGCTGCGTTGTTACTTGACGATGTGAAGTATCCTTAGTGCGAGTTTGTGAAAGTAAGTCTAGTTTGAAAGTATTAGTGTGTGAATTGTTCTTAAAGACATAGTACATTGGATATAGTCATTTATTAATGCTCATTCGACTGTTGGAATTGGTCTCTTGAATTTGATACAAAGGTACGTCTTATGTCTCATGGCTACGTGTTGACTTGTTCTGAAATTTGAATAGACGTTCACTCTGATCCTTTTTACTTTTAGTTCGCTTAAGGACGGAATTCACGATATAATTTTATCACCTCAGAAGTGGCAAATCATGTGTGAGCTTGGGTCAAATTTGTTAGGATCTTGAAATTAATGTAGACTGTCAGAATTTCAAACAAGGTGGAATAATACTGTTAGAATCTTTGTCTTCAAATGATGTTACCTCTCGACTATGGTTATCATAACATTCAAACATTACAAGATTCCCATCTATTCCAGTTGGGTGGCAGTTTGGGAGAGAATGATTCGAACAGTTAAGGGATGTCTCTATATAACTATAGGTAAGCAACCTTAACCTACTTTCAACTGTTAAAAAGTATTTCAAATATCACCAATGTTATCATTCAAGCCTTTAAACCTATAGGTCATCAGATAATAATTTGGAAGTTATTGCTCCAAATCCCTTTTTGAAGCCTTATGCAATTCAAACCTCATCTTCAATGAAGTTTCCACCCCCATAGGAAAAAACTTCCTCCCTCACAACAAGCTTAGCCATAACTCAACTGCTCAAGAAGGTTTTGAGACTTTTCAAGGGAATATTAGGTATGAGTCTCCTTATAAACTTTGCGCCAGAACTACTACGAAATCTCTATCAGTGCCAGAGTGGACCAACAGAATAAGGTTGGGATATAGTTCGTATACACACACGTAATAACCTAGACCTTCTGGCTTTGGGTAGATTCTGAAGTCATTGTTGGTGAATGACAATAAGATCAGCGAGTGTGATCTATTAAAAAAGGGAGATGGTACAGAACTCTGTCATTTATACCCATTTGGTCATCTCTACCATTGGAGTTATCTATTACCCACTCTGGCTCCAGTGGAGAAACTGATGGCTGAACAAGCAGTGATCTCTGCCACATTCAGATGTCAAAACAGTGAAATACCGATCAAGTTGATCCCTCAAATTCAAATCCAGTTTTCAAAGTAATAGTGATACTGCTATTGTAGATGTAAGCTAACTTCAACTTCAGGGTATATAATTCACCTCAACTGACTCTCAACAAATCAAATTTCGCAGTCTCAATTCAGTCCAAGAAAGAACTCTTAGACAGGGCTGCTGTCAAGTGTCAAGAATTCCCTCGCAGGAAATTTATCTGATTTGTAAAAATTTTAATTCTTTCAATTGTAATCGGTTTCATTGCAACTCTTACGTGGGAGGAATAAAAATCTATTATAATACTTCCACATATTCTTCTCTTCTATTTGCTATTTTTAGTATTTATTTTAGTAT
This sequence comes from Trachelipus rathkii, assembly GCA_015478945.1. Classification (NCBI taxonomy): domain Eukaryota; kingdom Metazoa; phylum Arthropoda; class Malacostraca; order Isopoda; family Trachelipodidae; genus Trachelipus; species Trachelipus rathkii. The sequence goes on from JABUQX010098322.1 coordinate 4,366, forward strand.
TTATTATTTTATTTCTTGATTTAAAACTATTGCTATTAATTTATCTTTTATTTTATTTGTTTTAGCGGCAATTTATTTATTTTGTCTACATGTTGGTATCCATTTTTCACTCAATTTCACTAAAAATCAACAACTGTCTTGCGACAATTGTGGACTCACTTCTATTCAAAGCGGTACTATTTAGTCGTGTTTTGTGAAATCAAAAATGTTAATAATCAAAATGTAAAAAAGGTATAGAGGTAAATTTTATTTTTCATTTCTTTTCAAATATATTTAAATATCAACCTATCTCTATTCTCTTTCCTTCACTAATCAAATTTACCCTAACAAGATTTAATGTGATAGCATTACAGTAAAACCAGTAAGTTGCAAGAGATTATCTATGGAACTATCAAGATCTTATTCCAAATGTTTAGCAAAAAAAATTTTGAACAACAAATTCTAGGAAAGGCTAAATGTACGATTCAAAATGTACTTATATATTCATTTTTTAGAACTTATAGATAATTTATGAGAAACTTTTTAGATTAATAACACTGTACAACATGAAAAAGGTCCTTTCACATGAAAATCTGTGTTTCTTGTATATTCTTGCGTGAAAAGAACAAATCTGTGCTTATTTTTTGTCTCCACGTATCAAATTGGTGGAACTGGCGAATTTGACAACTACAACATTTCCCATTTTCTTGTTAGCCAGATGTTCCTCCCACGTGCTTTTCGAAGTGTTGTTCAGGTATGTCTTGGATTGTTGTGAGGTGCGCTATGTTGTATGAAAAGAGTATAAAGTGTATTTACAATATATAATATATATATATAATATATATATTATATATATATATATATATATTATATAATATATATTATATATACATATATATATATATTATATATAATATATATATAATATATATATATATATAATATATTATAATATATAATATATAATTAATATTTTAATATATATATTATATAATATATATATATATATATATTATATATATATTAAGATATATTATATATATATATATATCTAATATATATATAATTATATATAATATATATATATATATATACTATATATGAATTATTCCTATTTTCAGGTTTATATCGAATTTATAACTGGCTATAACATACAATGGAATAAATTATTATACAAAAGTATTATATGCTGTTTCAAGTTTCTTTTATATAATTTCAACACGTCAGTGTAAAATAGCCCTAACCTATTTGTTATGTGTGGGAGAACATTACAGTTTTCAGACGCAACAATGTAAGCTTGTCAGCATTAGTTTAGAAAAGACTTTGAAATTTGTACTGTTGGATGTAAAGTTGGGGAACTAGGAATAAGTCATGGCTCCACATTATGCTGCAATTCAATGTTAGAATTTTAGATATGAGAAACTGGTTAATAGAACCGAGGCTATGAAATTTGGCTGTATCGGCCTGTACCTATGATTTGGCGTGAACTGACGTCACATGTACCGGATTGTTACTTCTGTTTGACAAGTGTGTCAGGGTCTCTTTCAAAATCCAAACAATTGCTATCCAGTATCCAAACCTACAAACCGCAATGCGTCCAGTTCCTTCAGACGATCTTCCTGTACCTACACCTCCCATGGAATTTACTGTTGCTCAGAAGATGACCCCTCTCAGATCATGACGACAAGGTATAAGATTCTGACTGTTGAACCATCGAACTATCATGACATGTTCACATCATGAAATAACACAGGAATAGGTTAGCGATCTTGTACGAGATCTAATACAGACTCAGAATTGGTGACTTATAGTATCACGGGCTTGATTCAATTAGATTAAGCTCGCAGATTATGTTAAATTCACTGGCAGACAGAGACAAGCTTTGCAACTATTTTGCGCAGAAAGATTGGCATATAATATTGCTGTGATGTGAATAGGCCTATTTGGACAGGCATTGGGACATGAGCATAAACCAGCAAAGTGGCGCCTGTTTATTGATTCCTCCAAACGCAGTCTCAAGGCAGTGCTACTTCCCATGATAGGTATGTTTTTCGTCTGTTCCTATATCATATTTCAAACAAAGGAAAGTACGAAGTTAGATGTTTATACTTACTAGTTTGAGTAACACAACATTTAAATGGCTAATTTTGTGGGGACCTTAAGGTCATTGCTATTAGACAAGGAATGCACGCCGGGATCACATCAAATTCTGCTGATTTTCTCTGTGAATGGAAATAGCAGCGACAGAAAAAATAACTACACTCGGAAAAAGTGATTTCAATCCTGGGACCAAAAACATGAAACAAATAATGAACCACTTGTGAATTCGCAGTTTGTCTTTCTTCCACCTTTGCACATTAGACTTGTTTGATGGAAATATTTGTAAAAGCTCTTGACAAAGAAGGTTTGGCATTCTTGCATCTCAGAACGAATTCACAAATTTAAGTGAGGAAAAGATAAAAAGAAGGGGTTTTATTGGCCCCCAAATTAAAAGAGTCTTCCGAAACTGGAGAAGGTTCGAACGGATAAGTGTCAGAAAGGACCAAAAAGCGGCCTGCTAGCATTCAATCAGTGTGTTCAGCGTTTCCTTTGAAATGATGAAAGCTGAAAACTATGAATATCTTGTACATCACATGTGGATTGCTTTCCGTGATATCGGTTGCAATGCGTCTTTAAAACTACACTTTATGGACACACATCTAAACTTCTTTCCCCCAACCTTGGCGCAATTAGTGATGAGCAAGGTGAACAGGTTTCACCGAGGATATTCTCTGTGTTTGAAATAAGAGTTTCAGTGGGGCGATCGAATGAAAGATGCTGCGATATTGCTGGTGCTCTTATCAGACACACAACGATGCCAACGAAGAGGAACGACCAAAAAAATGATTTTAATGTTCTTTCTTATAACAATCAGACAACGTTTACAATTCAGATGTAACCAATTTATATTATATAGTATAAACATTGAGGATGTCTACAAAAAAATACGATACGTGATGGAGCTTTTTGGTTTTCATAATGTAACAAGCACCTTTTGTTTTACAGAATCATATTTCATGTAAGAGGGCAAGAAAAAAAATTTATAATAACCTTTTCTAATTGTAATAATAAATCTAGTTTCGATATAAAAAGGTTCTAATAAGTAATTCCTTAAGCTTGCTGGAAACCCCACAGAATGACATCTCCGACGGTGAACTATTGAATGCATTTAAATAGATAACCGAGGAGCCTGCTCGCGTGACAAAGATAAATAAGATTCGCGCCTTATCAGCAACCCCCTGCAACAACACTGATAGTGACGATGGTGGCTTTTCAGCAAATAAACCTACTGAAGATGTAGAGGTTTTGGATATGCTAGACTTTGATAAGTTCTTGCCGAAATTGATTCGACTCCGTCGGGTTCCCTTCAAAGGAATCACACCAACGAACCTCATCGAAAAAAACTGAAGAGAGTCACAAGGAGCAAAGATAGCTTCAAATTTGCAATCTTGTGAAAGAAGATGAGGCTCTATCGAAAACATGGAGATGCTGCCAACAGAACGAGAATCCTTTTAATGTGTGGTCATGAAAATGGCAAGGTTCCATTATATCAGTGCCTTTCAGCAAATATTTAGCAGCCCTTCGCTAATACAGTCGAGAGCGGAGCGAGTATTTTAGTGTAGGCTGGGAAATTGTTAACACCCCAAAAGGACAAGCCTCTCGCCAGAATACTAGTGAAGAGCTTAATGTTTTTGGCATCACAATTTGGGAATTTTGATTGAATATTGATATGAATCATCCATGCTTTTAATCTAAAGAAGTATTCGTATTATTTATGTCATGTTTCAATAATAGCGTTTTCTTTTTTTATTTTGTCTTTTTCAGCTGATTAATTGAGGTCTCTTCGTTCTTTATATTCATTCTTTATATTGTAGCTAGTTAAAGAATCTTCTTGTAAATTGTTTAATCATGTTAAAACATAAAAGCTAGTTAGCTAAACTTTGTTAATACTTATGGAAAATGGAATCATTTTTTGAAGAAACAAACATAAAAAAAGTTATTAATCTTATATTTGCACTTATATCTCCTCAAGAGACACTATTAATTTATATAATTAATATAACTTGGGCACAACCAAATATTAAATCTATGACTATATATTGGTTGTACAGGGAATGCATCCTGAGTTGCCTAGAAGTACACAATGTTCTATCTTATTACTGTGTATTTATTATATTAATTAAAGTATCAGTTTCGGTATCGGTCTCTTTTCTGGTATTTGTACATCCCTACTTTTAACGTTATATACTTAAATTTATGATTGAAGTTTAGTTCAATTGTTTAAGGTATGAAAGCTTCAATTTAAAACAATATTCAAAAAATCCACTATAACAATGTTTGTCAAACTATTTTTTTAACTGGGTAATTTTAACCCGTAAAATAGTCACAATCCGTTCCGGGATTAGAGAGAGAGAAGTATGATCAAAATAAGACAGAAGACACTAAATATGACTAAAATAAATAAAACATTTATGCCAAAAAATTAATATTTTGTACCCAAAAGCTGTTTGACGATTCAAGGGTCACTAAGCGACTACATACGAACCCATCTCTTACCCAGAGGTTGAAGACGAAGGTTTTACAAATATTTATTCATCCTTTTAAAACAACAAAGTGAAAACAACAAAAAAGAAAAGATAAGAAATAAAAAGTTTTCACCGGAAAATCGATAAAGAATAATCTCCCACCCAAACTGATCAGAGAAATATCGATTCATAGTATGACACATCAATTTGATATCGATATTTTTAAAACCGCAAAAATCAATTGTTTGAATCTTAAATTTTAAAATGAATAAATGGTAATTAAAAACAATCTATAATATATAATTATTTTATTTTAAAATTAAATAGTAATATACGTATGTTAATACAAAATAATAATAATAATAATAATAATAATAATAATAATAATAATAATAATAATAATAATAATAATAATAATAATAATAATAATAATCTGTAACAATATATTTTTATAAACTGTTTTCATACACACCGAAATAAATTATGGAAGGTTGCCACTTGTATTTGAAAATGTATCAAATTTCGGTAGAATTTGGTACCAAAAAACGAATAAACTTGTAAAAAATGGCAATAAAATCCAACCACTGAAGGAATCCAAAAAACAAAACAATTTTTTAATTAAATTTAAATTTTTTAAAATTTTAAAATTCAAATCTGATAATAATTATTACCAGCAATTAAAAGCATTTGAGCTATTTAATTTCTTTTAAAATTCAAAACTGGCAACAAATATAACAGCAGTTTGAGCAGATTTTGAAATAATAATAAAAAAAAAATTATAAGCACTTATAAAAATATATAATAAAATTATATAAAAACCAATACTACAATATATATTTCTGTTAAGAAAAATAAAATCCTAAAAAATACAAACTAAAACTTTACAATATAAATTGAGCAATTAAAATCAGGGATGGCAATTTTGGTGATTTTTTTGATTTTTTTTAAAAAAATCAATGTGATTTTTTTGATTTTTTTCTATTTTTCTGTGCAACAAAGTTACTCTTTTTCTGGATTTATAATTTTATATATGCGACCTCTATTTACTATATTTTTGCTACACAAATAAAAAAATATCAAAAAAATCACAACTGATTTTTTTTAAAAAAAACAAAAAAATCACCAAAATTGCCATCCCTGATTAAAATAAAAAATTAATAAACTAAAATTAATATATAAACTGCCTTTCTGTAGAGTAACCACAAACACACATACATATCAAACACACACACACACACACACACGCGCCGCGCACACTCGTAATCTCTCTCTCACGATCACAAAACTAAATAAAATCTGAGCTTTTTAAATTAAAAAAATAATTCAATTGCACAGCCAACAGCACCTACAAATTTAAATAAGTTTCAAAATTAACAAGCTCTTGTAAAATAATAATAATAATAATAATAATAATAATAATAATAATAATAATAAAAATAATAATATATAATAATAATAATAATAATTTAAGCAAAATCTGGTTTCGACCGTGGTACAACGATACATACCACAAAGTGTGATGCCATTGGACCTCAGACCTACGTTAAAAACCATAATAATAATAATAATAATAATAATAATAATAATAATAATAATAATAATAATAATAATAATAATAATAATAAACTTAAAACTATTGAAAATATTAACAATATGTTATTATCTTGTAGTATTTTTTTTTTTCCTTAATAATAAGTTCCTGACAGGAAAGACTTCAACAGCAGTGCAAATGCGACAGAAAATGGCGACTAATATTATATATAATATTATATATATATAATATAATATAATAAATATAATTATATATATATATATTAATATATATATATATATATATATATATATATATAATAATATATAATATAATAATACATATATAATAATATATATTATATATATATATTATATTATATATAATATATATATATTTATATAGGCAATAGATACAAAGCGTATACAACATTTATATTAACATATAATATATATTATATATATATATATTAATATTAACCGCCCGTTTTGTTATGGCTTTGGCGGCTATACAATAAAGCGATAGGGCCTATCAATCCCTCTCAAGATTATTTCATTTACTTATTAAAACTAAAATTCTTAGTTTATAGTATATAACTATATAATATACTATAATATATTATACTATATATATTATAAATATATATATATATATATATATATTATGATTATAATACTATATTATAATATATATTATATATATATTATATATATATATATATATATATTATATATATATATATATATATTATATATATATTAATCTTATAATATATATATATATATATATATATATATATATATATATATATATAATTAATTAATATATATATATATATAATCATAATGTTCCTTTAGGTATAAGTTATTAAGGTTTATTTTTATTTCAATGTATATTTATGTTTAGGTTATTTAATGCTTATATTTTAAATATATATATATATATAATATATATAATAATATATATAAATTTAATTATTTTATTCTTATATTTTAAAGGAATAGATTTCTTGTCCATGTTTTGACAACAATCTTTAAAGGATGCTTTATCGCAGCAATGTTGGGAATTAAGTAATTAACGAATAGGAAAAGGATGGTTTCGTTTATATTTATTTATTGCAACGAAAGGCAACGAGTCTCAAGAAACGTCTTGAAGTCTCGTCTAGGTAAACTAATGGCACTTTCGAAAGTGAATAATAAGTAAGCAAAGTGTGTGACGTGTAATTAAGGTATTTTGAACTTGGTGGTCTCAGAGACGCTTGATGGATCACCGCTTTAAGACCATTTAAATCGCTGACACCAAATTTTCTATTCAGAAGGAAAGACTCAACTTTGCCTTCGTTATATGTTATTGTAAATATACTCTTAATTTTTACGATATAATAATAATAATAATAATAATAATAATAATAATAATATAATATAATAATAATAATAATAATAATAATAATAATAATAAAATAATAATAATATATTATAATATTAATAAAAATAATAATAATAATAATAATAATAATAGATAATAATAAATAATAATAATAATATAAATTATAAAATAATAAATAATAAATTTAATAGTAATAAATAATAATAATAATAATAATAATAATAATAATAATAATAATAATAATAATAATAATAATAATAATAATAATAATAATAATAATAATAATAATAAAATATTAACTTATTAATATGCCAATATATTAATGCAATGACAGCGTACACAAGTACAATATAATTACAATTGATAGACAAACAGGGAGTCATTTGAAACCATACAAGCAAAAAATATACACTGAAAAAAATATTTGGTTCTGAAAACAAATTTTGGTTACCGTTTAGCCAAAAAAAAATTTTAATCAAATGCAAAAACTCTGAAAAACGTTTTGGGCTATGATAACCTTAAAAAAATTTTTAGTTGATGTTTAACTAAAATTATGTCCGAGGAAAATAAAAAAAATTAATTCCCACCAATTACTTTTTGGTTAAAGTAACAAATTATTTTTCTAATTTTTTGGTTACCATAACCAAATACTTTGCAACTAAATGGCTTTTAGCTTTTGGAACTAAATTTTTATGTCTGTGAGAACTAAAAATTTGTTTATTACAACTAAATATCATTTAATTACTGGAACGCTCAAAGTAGTCATTCCAACCAAATGTTTAGTAGTAGAAAGTAAACGGCTTTTAGTTATCATGAATAAAATTTGTTTTTGGAAGAGCAAAAATTTGTTTACTATGACCATATTTAAATTTGTTGTTGCAACGCTCAAAATAGTATTAACAACCAAACGTTTTAATTGTAGCAACTAACTTTTATTTAGTTGCTTTAACCAAAGTACAGTTGAATTTACTAAATACCGTTAAAGTTGGTAACTAAAATTTTTGGTTAATATTATCAACTCCGTCTACATCGAATAAAATTTTTATATCTTTTAATTTCTCTTTAACAGCATACACAAACCAGTACAACACCCAGGTACTATGGTAGAATCCAGACAATGTTGGAATGACTTTCTAATCAATAGGATACATGTGAACTATAGAAGGTAGTGAAGGTTAATGTAATTCAATTTTATTTTTACTTATTTGTTCAAATTAATCTGACTTTTAAAATAAATAAACCCAATAAGAATCTAAAAAACTTTATTAACACTAGTGACGCTTAGTATTATTTTAATAAAAGATAAAATTTCATATTTTTAAAGATGAAATACGATTTGCCAATAGGAAAGGTATTTTTTTAATAACAGTAATGGATACTAGTGTTAATATATTACATTAATTTCAGGTTTACTTATTTTTGGAAAAGCCATTAGGAAAAAATGCAAGACTTATTTGAACAGAAATAAGTAGAATTTTTTGAATTACATTCACCTTCACCACCTTATATAACGTTCACATGTGTCCTATTGATTAGAATCAGTCATTCCATCATTGTCTGGATTCTACCACAGTACCTGGGTGCTGTTGTAGCATGCTGTTAAAGAAAAAATAAAAGATAAAAATTTTGTTGCAACAAAAAAATTGATAATATTAACCAAAAAATTTTAGCTATCAACTTTAACTAAGAATAAAAATTAATATTTTAAATTTCTGTAAATCTTTCAACAGGGTTTTAATACAATCTTCGAAGTTACAAGTTTAATATTTTTGGCATGTATAGAAAAATAGAAAAAAATAGAAAATATATTGAATAACACAAAATACATAAAAAAGGGTACATAAAAGATATAAAAAATAAAATAACTTGAACCTGACAAAATAAAATACATTTCAGTAAGGAAACACACCACTAACAAAATTTGGACTGGATTTCATAGCAATTTAAACGTAATAAACCACTCAAGGAGTTACCATTTTTGCAATACTTAAAAGTTTATATATAGTAATAATATATATTATATATATATATATATATATATATATATATATATATATATATATGAATTATATATATATATTATATATAATATATAAATTATATATAAAATATATAAATATATTTATAATTCAAAGAAATGACGCAAGAAATAAAAGTTTAACGTGTTGCCCAAAAAACAAACACTCCACTTAACAGATAATATTTTTGTCGCTTTTACTACTAAATGTATATCAATTAGCAATTTTCGATCCAAATTGCAAAGAAGATAAGATGAGTTTCTTAAACATAACTTTTGCCCATGTTGGCAAGGTTTCATTTGTTTCAAAGATTCGCCAATGCATGGCCCAAGTGTTTTTCAATCAAACCAATGCTTTTCAAGGATATCCGAGGCCCCAATAAATAATAATTCTGAGGAATTTAATGCAATATAACCTATTAGGAAAAATAAAGGTTCATCATTTTCTAATGATGCTAATATACAATAATCTTTTTTATATACAACACCATTCATATTAACGAGTAAATAAATATTAAAATTCTCTACTAAATTCATTACATTTTTTGGAATGTTAATATCAAAAACATTTACAGGTTTTCTACATTCAAGTTCATCGCTAAAGAATTTCTTTAAACTATAAGAATATTTGAGTTGATATTTAATACATATTGTTTTCAAAATATTTTTTCTGGAATTACTTGAATTTGCCATTAGTTTCAATTCTCTATGCTTGGCCTCGAATCTCATGCACCAAAGATGAATCAAAGGTCCAAATAGAATTAACATTCGTGGATAGTGCACCATGAAATGATGCTTTGGCTTTAAAGTTGAGGATGGAAACAGCTTTAAGTACATAGCATGATGATCGGAAATATAATCAGACAAAAGTACATGAATGTCTTAGAAAAACAATTTTAACAATTTTAAATTAACAATTTTAAATTTTAGCACTAGCCTACTTTTTAATCTGAGATCTCGTCTGTATTGCTTGATGCTAGATCTGAAATTAACTCATAAATTCCTGGAGCAGTTTTATCCCACTTAGTATTAATGTAATAAGATATTTTGAATAAACAGCCACACGGTTTCGCATTCTGGAGGCTACATTGCGTGCAACCCGTGAAATAACTTGAAGCATAAAAAATTATGTCAACTGCTTTCAATGGAGATTCAGCTGAGTATGTAAAATTGCTAAACAAAACATATGAAACGTCAATGAGTTGCAGATCTTCCCCTTGAAAAATCAAGAATGGCTGAAGAGGAAGACTTAAATCCTTCATCTTTGCTTGCCTAGTCGCAAGTTGTGGGATGGCAATCCTTCCGGCCGTCTGCAAAAAATATAATATCATCAGTTTTCAAACCTTATTGTTTTTCCAAACTGGCATTATTTTTAATGTAAAATAACCGACATTTGATTTAATTTTTTTTTGAGTTTTTCCATAAGGGGCCAAATTAACTCAAAATAATAAACATAAATAAAAAGAAATATATTCCGGCCTGAAATGGCAAAGAGGAAGATAAAGAAAAGAAAGAAAGTCGGCTGCAAGCCAAATCTCTAACTTCCCATTTTCCTTGTATTAGTTCACTGCATAATATCACTTGAATATCTTATTTTTTGCATAGTATATTTTAATATCAAATATAATTTCCCAAAATTTTTTAAGCTCTTAAACTATTACTATCCCTTCCTGGCTTGAATCATTTGGTAGAAGTATTCTATCCTTCAGAAAAGCTTATTAAGGTTTCTTTAAAATGGAGAAAACTAACTTCATGATAAGCATAAGGTTATTGATACACCCACACGCACACACTAACGACTACACCGTACACACAACTCCAAACATTACCCCGTAATGTCCTTGTTCTATTAAGCTTGTGAAAGTCCAGGGAAACTTAAAATCCTAATTTTACCTTTACATGAGACGGCAAAAAATTTCTTTTGCATTTTCGCCAAATTTTCGGGATGGCTTCCCAAACCGGTTTTCCTCGTTTTATTTGTTCTGATGCACTTTTAAGTAAGTAAAGTTAAAAAAAACAAAATAAGCAAATGCATCTTCTTTCGCCTAATAATTAATAATATATATATATAATATATTTATATATATATATATATATATATATATATATATATTATATATACCTATATATATATTATAATATATAGAAGTATTATATATAAATATATAGTTAAATATATATATAATATTTTTCTCTTTTTGCGAGTTCATTTCTTTACAAACAAACTCCATCTCCCAGGCAAGCCATAGTTTAACTGACCACCATTTATCCACATATGCCAATGACAATTAACTTAAAGTACACACCCTTCCCTTCTAGCCCATAGCACCTTACAAGGACATCCCCTACCTACTGACTCATATCCCTATTGGTGTGGGGGGAGAAAGAAATTGCGCCACTCTGTAAATGTTTCCGCCCGCTGCGTTTCCGTAGAAGGCCGGACTTAAAAGAACGATGGTAGTTTTGGGTTTTGGTTTGTGCCCCCTACCTAGTCACCACTTTTTATCTCTTTGCTAGAAGCTGCTGAATGCAGGCCCTCGGAGAAGACGGTTGGGAAAATGCGCCGTAATGGGGCCCCTTCTATCTTTTCGGCGGAAAAATGTTAAAATGAATCGTAATGGGTTGGCAATGGTAAATGTTCCAAAGAGATATAAATGTTGAGCTATAAGGAGGACAGGGGATTGGATGATTTAAAAGGGCAAATTTGGATTTTGCCTTCGCGTAATTGACAAAGTATGAATGGGAAACGGTGTAAATGAGTGTTGTGGGTGTTAAGATGTGTGGGTGCCTGGTGTGGGAAAAGGAATGAGAGGGAAAGAAGAAAAGGAGTTTTGCCAATTTTTGTTGATGAAGCTGACTTGTTGGTAGCGAGCTATGGTAACTTTTGTGTGGTGGTTGAGTCCTCTTAGAAATACTAATGGTAATTTAAGTGTTGTGAAAAAGGTCAAGGTATGTGTGGCTTGGGACGTATGGTCCATCTGAGAGAAACGTTGAACAGAGTACGATTTTTTTGGGAATATCTGATGAAGTTTTTGGAATGGGGTGAGTAGGAGCTTCAAAGATTGGATAGTGTTTTTGGGACCTGAAAATGGTTGGATGAGGTTGAATCAAAAAGGGAAATGGTATACAGGTTTGTTTTGGGGTGGGTTGGGAGAAAATGAGACATGGGTAGGAAGGTGATTGATTTCTTGGTGAGAAAGAGAGGTAGAGTGTAAATAATACTATTCTTTAAAGCACAAGAGTATATCCATAAGTTTATACTAAGAGTTGTGTATGGGTAGAGATGGTAATCGGAAGTGAAAAGTAGGATTGATTTTTCCTTTGTGTTGGGGTGAAAGAGGGCGAGAATGTTGAAGTAATGTGTTTTTTTGGATGTTAAATCCAGTGGAGGGGTTTAGAAATTTGGAATTTTATCGGAAAATTCATTAATGTGGTTTTTAATATAAAAAATAAGTTGTGGGCGGGCCTGTTGGGATGGAAGAAGGAAGGGGTGAAGACGGGAAGCAAAGTGGGGTAAAATAGAGGCTGAGAAGTTAAAGTTGGAGACACAAGTAATAGGGAATTAAGTATGAGAGCGGCTGCCGCAAGTAAAAGTCAAAGTTGATTCTGGGGTGAAACAAAGTTTGAGCAAATGAAGAAAGTAAGATGTTAAGCAGTGCAAGAAGAGAATATGTGGGAATGTTTGTGCTTTAAAGTTAAAGGAAGTGTAAGAACATGCTAACAGTGGGAAAGTGGGGGAATGAAAGAGGGGAAATTGCAAGCGGGTTTTAAAAGTAAAAAAGGACGCTTGAAATTCAAATGTACAAATTAAAAGGATGAAGTATAAAACAAGTGTGGAATTATAGAAGGAAGGAAAAAAAGGTAAAATACTAAAAGGTGATGCCATACGTAGGAGAAAATTTTGTTCGGTACCAAAAATTTTTTTGGGAAGGAGGGAATGATGAAAGTAACATAAGTTGATAGGAGTAAAGCCCTCTTCATGGAAAGGAAAGCCGCCGATAAGGGGGTTTTAGAATGCAGAATAAGAGGGGAACTTGCTTTTAGAATAATGAATAGGGAAGTGGGTACCTTTTTTGTAAACTGAAAAAATGAAGGAGATGCGAAGGGGAGTGTGGAAAAGAACACTTTCCGAGAAACTCTGTATAATATTGACAGTCAATGAAAAAGGTTGATAGTGTACATATACGTGGGGTTTTTTGATGTGCAAGTAAGGAATCGGTAATTTTTGGGATGAGGTCATTAACAAGGAGGAGGTAATGGATAGAGTGAAAAAGTTAAAAAATGGTTAATCCCTGGCAAGTTAAATGATGAAAATTAAGCCAGGTAGAATGATCAAAGAACGGAGGGCCGAAGAATTGGTGGGCATTTGGTGGAAATTTTTGGAAAAGTTGTGTTAATTAAAAGCCGGGTTTTTTAACGGAGGTTAACAGTTCCCGAGGGATTGGGGATGAAGAAAGCAGGTAAATAGTACGCTTATATAAGGGAATAAGGGGAGATTAAAGGGAAAACTGAAGGAATTAATAGGGGAAATTAGTTTTATTGAAGTGGTTGTAGGAAAAAAAAAAAAAAAAAAAAAAGAAAAAAATATAAGTCTGGTTATTTTTAGGTCGAAGAGAGTGGAGTCCGGAGTGACTTGAAGGTTCTGGATTTTAGTGGAAGAGTCGCTTGCGTTTTAAGACATGGAGAGGAATGTTGTGGGAATCCAATCTTTAACAATTGAAAACAAATGACCTTTGGTGAGAAAAAAATCGAGGAGACGAAGTAATAAATTTTGTTATCGTAGGTTTTTATGGATTTTGCAACAGGGCGTAAAATGGATACGATAAATAGGAGCCTTTATTTTCAAGGTTTGTTTTAGGGTTAAATAATAGGTGTTTTGGGGTTGGTATGGCTTCTGGAAAATGGAAATCCAAAAGTTACTGTATGACGGATAGCGAGATAGCGGGTGGGTGTATGAATAAATGGTGTCAAAAGTGATTTGGTGTTAATATTAATAGCGGAGTTGGAGGCAGGAGGATGTGTTTAATGGTCCACCTTGGTTTATTCAATATTGTGTTTATATGGATGGGGTTTTGATGAAAGAATTAGAGATGGGGTTTGGCAACAGGAAATTGGTTGCCTTAGAATGAAATTTTAGATATGGAAGGTTTGAAGTGGAGTGGTGCCCCTATCTATTAAATAATGCGGAGTTGACAATTTTGGGTTTTTTGGTTGGTGGTTGATACCTGAAGAGAGTTTGAGAGAATTTTGTAAGATTTGGGCTATGGTTTAAAAGGAAGGGGTTTTTGATAGTAAACGTAATGATAAAGAGTAAGGTGTTATGGCTTGTAGAGTAAGGAAACAAGTCCTCGGTGTGAAGTTTGTTAGACTGGTGAACATTACAGCTGGAACAAGTAGTCTGAAGTTAAGTAAATTTAGGAATATAATTGTTGGATGAAAAGGGACGGAATGAATGCAGAGTAGAAGGTAAACTTAAAGTTGTGAATTTGGGACAGGGAAGGTTTGGCTGGTGGCAGATTAAATAATCGGCGTTTGGTAAGATGTAAAAAGGGACTAAGAAAGTCCCTTCAAGTTTGGCGTTAGGGTTCTTTACATGAGGGGTATGTTTGTTTGCCTGTGGTTTAATGTATAGTAGTGAGAACTATGGTGTATTGTGGCATTAAGAGGTAGTAGATTTCTTAAAGTTTCAATGTGTTTTTTCAGAAAATGGGACAATCCTTAAGGGGGGCGGGTGGTGTTAAGGTATGAAAAAGAAATTGAATAATGAGGAATGAACGTATTAGTAAGGAGAATTGGGTGGTGTGAAGAAAGGGGTTAATGAAGAGAAAATAAATTTTAAGTAACGTTGAAGCATGGGGTTTTGGTTCAGTGAAAGGAGAATTGACAAAGTCGGTTTGGGTTAAGCGGGAATGTATAGTTGGTGGAAGTGTATTGGAGTCGACCGGCTTGGGAGAAACCCGAGAAAAAGTGATTGAGTTTCAAGAAAAGGAATGGTGCCTTTGGTGAAGGAGAGCGAATCGTGAAGTTTGGCAGAGAGCGAAAGGAATCAAAGGTGCAACAATAGAAGTTGAATGGCAGGGAATTTTGTGAGGGGGTATGGTTGTTTGTCAGGGGGATGAAACGCTCCACCTATGACGATAAAATGCCAGATTGGGTGAAGGGTCGGCCGTTCGTCGGCGGTTCCCGGTTGAAAGCTCTAGGGTGGATTTTCCTGGAAATTGGCGGACGAGTTTTCTCTACTAAATTAGGTATAGAGGGGTTTCGGGTAAGGCTGGGCCGTTTTCCTTTTTTCGACTTGTATGCAAAATAATTCCTTGATTCATCTACTTCTTTCTTTCGGATGTAATGTCCAAAACGTCACCTTAGCCCCCAGTCAATGGGAAAAAAGGAAGATAATGGAAATGATATATATCATATTATTATATATTATAATATATATTATGAATGTTATATATATATAGCTATTATATATATATATATAAATATATATTATATATTCAATATATATTATATTATAAATATATTAAAAATATGTAATAATAATAGTAATATTATATATATATATATAAATAGTTTTAAATGTCCCATATTTATACTTGGACATTTTTATTTCACAAAGAAAGCAATATACGCATAATGAATGTATCCAACTATGCGCCTTCCCAGAACGCTTGGGATAATAACCGATTCAAATGTAACAAGTATTAATATGGGTCCCTCATCTTTAAATTCTTTTTGGAGCTTATGTAATTTAATGCCTTTCTTTCTTTTTTATTTCATTTCGACCAATTTAAAAGATAGTTGATTTGGATCGAACCTCCAATATATGTAATAAATCAATATGTTGTTTTAATCTGTAAAGGGTATATGGTAGAAATTGCCAGTTAAACTTTTAAACTTTTAGTTTTTAAAACGTTAAAGTAATTTTTTTGTGATCAAATAGGTGGGGGGGAAAGGTAGAATTATTTTCGAATTTGGTTGCTACGAAAAAACTATGACAAGAAGGAAAAGGAAAAACCGCTTTAAATAAAGAAAATGGTTGATGATATTTTGATGTACCCAGAAAATGGTAAAGAGAAAAAACAATATTAAGATGACTGTTCTCAATTCTATCTCAGTATAATTAGGTTAATAAAGCATACTCCACTAAATATGTCCATAGGCGTGTCAAGGATGGGCGCCGCAATTTAGGTCTTTCTTTAGGGGTAC
>JABUQX010098323.1:0-36986 GCA_015478945.1 Trachelipus rathkii
CTCCCCTAGCAATCTGCACATCACAGAACTTGCTCCCATCTGAACACACAATTGAACTTCTTAGATCTATAACCTTCTTATTACCAGACCAATAGTCCTCAACTCCATCTATATCCAATTAACACAGGTACAAACATACCCTCTACTGTAAGACCTACGCCGCACTTCACTAAGACTTTAAGTCTTCTTTAGCATTCATCGACAACAGCATTTAATATTGCAACCAGGCCACCTTCTGCCATTCACTAGAACTTTCACTACATACCACTCTCGCATCATCGTTCCCTCTCGTCTAACACATACCCTAATTTTAAACTCAGAACACTTTGACTCCAGCTTGCCATCATCTAACCTTATAACTTACACACTGAGGACCTGTCCTCCCCCACTCACACAACATCCACCACCTTACCTCTTATCTACGTTACTTTCAGACCCCTCCTTTTACCACACCCTGCCAAACTCCTCCACCAATCCTCTCAAACTCTCTTCAGCAATTCGCCAACACAGAACCAAATCATCAACCGCATACAATAGGTAGGGCACCGTCCCCTCCTCTCTCATTCTCCATCATTCTAACACCACGTCCCCCATCCACATACCACCCTCTCTCCCCACACCTATTTACTCTGCTATATCACACTCTCTATTCCCTCTCTGAATCTCTTTCTCTATAACCCCTCATATACCACATTTGAATACCAAGGAGCACATTAAACACAAGCCCTGTCTCCTTACCTCCGACTATTATATCCTAAACCTAATCACAACATTGACCAAACCATTTACATTCTTACATCACGCTTTCACTATCGTCATACTACTTTTTGATTCTCATTCAAGGCGCCTACCCACCTAAACAACCATTATGCACTAATACCTACTGCCTATAGGCTCTATCCTATTAACTCCTATCATACGCACTGTTGTAAATCCATAAAACCTATATATATAAAATTTATTCTTCTCTCCCTCATTTTCTCATCATTTGTTTTCAATGTTAAAGATTTGATCACACATCCTCTACCACTTTTCTAAACCGCACCTTGTTCTTCAACCATATTCAGTCGCTCAGTCACCTCGAAAGCAACATACTTCGACTAAATCACCAGCATTACCCTTCCTAACGACACTCCAATAAACTTATTTCCTCTATATATGTTCATACAGTTCCCCGATATATATTATACCTTAATATCTACATATATACCCCTTACCTACTACATTTACTACTTATCTCCTAAATATTATATACTCCTCCTATATATACTCCCTTATATATACCTAGCCTACTACCCTTATACCTAATATATAATATATATATTATCTCACTATTATAATTATTTTCTTTTCTTCACCTTCCTCTTTGCCGCAAGATTGGGGTAAGGTGCGCTACAAGCATCCGGCAAACGAAAAGCGTACCGGCAACAGACAAACGTCTGAAAAGAAACGCCCCAGCCTCTACCGCGCCATCTGTATCCATCTATCTAGTGAGAGCTCGTCAACAGACAGAAATCCACCGTAGAGCAGGCATGGAGACCCCCATTCCCTCGCGACGGACCTACTATGGTAAATGTCACATCGATAAGGGCTTCTATCCCCTGGCTCAGGTGAGGCACAAACACCATCCGCCCCCATCTCACAAAATCCCCGCAGTTCTTCTCATAAATTCGCACCTTTATTCTTCCGCCTCGGCCCCAAACTCACCTTTCTCTCCTTCAGCTACATTCCGTCCCGACTCAATTCACCTTCTCTTCGGTCTACCAGCCGGTCCGGATTCCCCCAACACTACCCCTCTACCTATACTCAACTTCATCAGTATACACCTCATATATATATCATATTATTATTCACACATACTACTACCCTACCCCTATTATAAATATTATCACCTAATACCTAACTCATCTACTACTACTATCACTATACTATATACCTACATATATTCCTCAGTACATACTATATACCCCCTATATATCTACCTACAATACATTATACAACTCATCACACCTATATACCACTATCTACTACACATATATTACTACTATACTCGTATACTCTAATAATATATTATACTATATATACTACTATATATACTATTATATACTATCCCTTATATATATATACCTATATCTCCATATACTATTATATATATATTATACCTATATACACTTATATAATTATATCTATATATATATATTTATACTCTATACTATATATATAATATATATATATATATATCACTATACTACTAAACATACCTATATAATATACATATATACTATACTATACTATATACTCAATACTATACTTCCATTATACACACGAATTATCTTACACATACTATTATTACTACCTATACTATTTATAATACTCTAATCTATACTATATATATATATAATATACTACTATATATATAACTATATAGTATCTCACCCTCCTACATTATTTTATTATACATTATATCATTATATATACCTATACATCCCTTTCACCTACCCCCCTACCACTACCTATACCTAGCGGTGTCGGTCAGTATCGGATGCAGCGCAAGGCGGCCACCTTCTTCATCTTCTCGATCTCGCTCGCTAAGATCGCTTCACAATGCACCTCGGAATCAGAAACCGGACAGACAGAACTCACTGCAACGGCAAAGTCCAAAAAGACAACGCACCCAGCCCTTCACGCCCCTTTACACTTTTTAATGAGAAGTCTCGGTTGCATCTCCCGATAAACTTATTGGGGTTCTCATTCCATCTGCCAGTGGGCCCGCATCCACCACTTTACTTGCTCTACCAACCTCTGCCTTAATCATATTGACATTTCTTACTTGCCACTCGACAAACTCACATTCTTCTCCTCCGGACATTCCCTATACTAACTCTCAATCCACTTTTCCTCTTCGTATCACGCCAGCTGTTCCACTTCCTTCACACCCACTTCCATTCACTATAATATACAGATACATGACTATGGAGAAGTTAAACCCAACAGTTATCCACATGCCCAAACCATCTTCACTCACGTACATTCATTCTATCACCATTCTATCAAACACATTCTAACAACTTTCTAATACAATACTCTCATATCTCTAATTTTTATTAAATTCTTCTCAACCTAACACGACCCTAAGATGGTCCATCTGAACACATTGTATTTTGGGTCTATATATTAAAAACACCATAGTCCATAGTTCTCAACAGTTTCTTCACAGCTTTCACGCACGCAAAATAACTTCTCTTTCTATACTAGCCCCATCCCAAGACTTAGATCTCACTATATACATTTCACCAAGCGCCTTCATTGCACGCCGCCTTCACGTGCCCTTCAAAACTTTCCTAATACACTCTGCATCATTCGTTCCCTTTTCATCGACCCGCATATATCCTAAATATTTTAAAATCAGACACTTGTTTTCCAGCTGCTCACGCATTGCTATACACCAACCTCACACTGAAGTCCACTGGTCACCTCATCACGAACCATAACCTTACTCTATATCTATTGTTTACTTCTAAACCCCTCCTTTTTACACACACTCATGCCATCAATCTCTCTCCCATCCTCTTCAAACTCTTCATTCAGAATGACCACCACCACAAAACACAAATCATCCTGCATTAATAATAGTATGGAGCACTCTCCACTCTCTCCGCATCTCCATCTAATTGCTAACAACATATTCTCCTGCACCTACCCCCCACCTCTAATTCTTCATAACGCAATCTATATACATAATTCCGAATAACCAATGCGAGACATAACAACATCCCTGACCCCTCACCGCTTTTAATCTATCTAAACCATTCATTTCGACACCATTCTAATCCTTATATATCTCGCCTTCACTACTATTGTCATACATAATATTTTCATTCCATTTAAGAAGCAACCTAACCAACCCTGCAGACTACGACGCCTCCTATTCCCAATCCCACTACCCATAACCCCGCCTGCTTGCACAGTAGAATAAAACTTAATCCGCCATATTTAGTTCTCTCCTGCATTTTATCACATCACTTCTGTTGTCATAGGCCTGAAGCTTTGATCCATCACTATCCTCTACCATCTCCTTAAACGCACCTTGTCTCATTCCCTTCCACAACTCAGCCCACTCACTATCAGCTCTACTCGAGCACACCCTTTCGACCAAAATACCACATCATATATACTATCTTCTCCCTACACACTCAATAACACTCAATCCCCTCATCATCTCATACAGTTTCCCATTCATCTCCTTACCTCCTTCATCATACAGCGTCACTAATAACTCCGCTTCACCACCCACTCCCAACACGCCTCGCAATCATCATATACCTTCTCCATATATAGCTGTTATATAATATATTCCACCTCTGACCCTATATCTATTCTAATAATATATATCATATATATATATAACTATTATACTCTATATATATCTAAAGATATTATTATACTATATACTAAAATTACATATCACTACCTTACTATCTCATACTATATTATATATATTCGTGATTGTGCACATTGACATCACCGCAACCACTAAATTGACACTCTCCACATCCGCCTTGCCTACACTTAACGCACACTCCGCATCACCTCTTGCTGGACTATTCTCACCGCGCGATCCGATTGAGGCATGTTTTTTTTTCTAGCATTTGATTAGATGCATATAAAATAAATATTATTTTGCATCTTTATATGGGAGTTTATAGGAATAATTGTAATTTTGAATTTTGATTTCCCTGTATATATATATATATATAATATTATATATATAATATATATATATATATATATATTATATATATTATATATATATATATATATATATTTATATATATATATATATATATATATATATATATATATATAATCTAGGGCCGCGTACGTGAAACAAAAAAATTGAAGTCGGAGGAGAGTGAAGAGGAGGGAAGGAGGAGGGGGCTGAAGAAGCTAGCAAGAACTGATGGATGATATGAAGGAAAACAAGAAGAAGTTTTTTAGATTGTCAAGAAGTATGGAGGAGCGAAGAGTAGAGTATGTAATATCAAAGACAAAAAATTGAGAAACATGGTAAGCCCGGAGAAAAAAAAAAAAAGTGGATAGAAATATTTGATGAGTTTTGAATGTGGAAGTGGCAGTCCGAAGAGAAAGGGGAGAGAGGAGGAGGAGGAGGGAAACGTGGAGGGAGAAGAGGAAGAGGTAATAACGGAGGCGTTAAGACAAATGAAGAGCGGAAAAACTCCTGGTGAGGATGGAATAAATATTGAGTTGCCTGAGGAGGGAGGAGAGGGCTGAAAGCCTTGATGCTGAGATTTCTGAACAGGTTGTTTGGGTGGAGAGTAGAGTGCCGGAAGCGTTGGGGAAGGTCAATAATAGTTCCGCATTTATAAAGGTAAGGGGGACGCAGGAAATTTTAAAAATTATAGAGAATCTCACTAATGGTTCACATGGCGAAGTTATATGAAAGAAATATTGAAAGAAATACTTGATATAAAATAGAGCCAAGATTGGGTGAACAGCAGTATGGGTACAAGAGGTAGTAGAATACCTACAGATTTAATGTATGCATTAAGAATGATACAGTAAAAGACTGGGAATACAATAAGAAGGCATATATCGCCTTCATAGACTTTAAAGAAGCATTTGATTCTGTACCCAGAGACGAAGCTGTAGAGAGTTCTGAGAGCGGATTATGAAAGTTGGAGGCAGATCTGATAAAGGGCATAAGAAGTACAGTACGTGTGAATGAGCACTAAAGTAAAAGTAAGAACAGTCTATAAAAACGAGGAATGGTTGAGTTAAAAAACTGGAGTAAAAGGCAGGGTAAAGTGTTGCTGTCGCGTACTGTTGTAATAGCGATTTGGACACAGTCATAAGGAGGTGTAAAAAGAGAGTTAGAAGAGATTGACGGAGACATGATGGTATATGCAGATGATTTTGGAGTAATTGGAGTGGAGATGGTGAAGGGTTGAAGAAATGGCGCTGTGTTTCGCAAGAAAAGTTGAGAGAAACAGATTGAATATGAATGTGGAAAAAACAGAAATAATGGTAGTAAGCAGGGAGGAGGAGGGAAGGAGTTGATAGTGGATGGTAGACTGTAGAGAGATTAAAATGTGGATATATATTAATATCTAGGAAGCACTTGGAAGAGAAGGGGGGTTGTGTGCAAAAGAAATTACGAGTAGGATTGAGCAGTATGGCAGGACTTGTAGGAGCAGTATACCCATCTTGAAAGATAAGGATATGAACAAAGAAGGTGAAGAGAGCAATATATGAGGGATGTTGACGCCGATACTGTTGTATGGGCGGAGACATGGAGCATGACAGGGAGAGAGGAAAGTAGAATCAGACAGCGCCCCGATGAATGTGTTGAGGACTAGTGATTCTGGAAGACGGAGAAGAGAGAGTGGAGAAACGAGACAGTGAGGGAGAGCGTGGATGTGAAACCCATGATAAATAAAGTGGACGCAGCCAGACTGAGATGGTGGGGACAAATCTTGAGAGGATGCAGGGAGAGAGAGTTGCCAGTAGGAGGTGGAGGTGGAGACGGAAGTGAGTGAGGCCGAGAGGAAGACCGCGGGTAGAGATGGAGACGACAGTGGAAGATTATTAAGGAGACACGATAACTGCAATGGATAAGCCGATGGTGGATGGGATCGGTGATGGATAAGAACAAGATGGAAGCGGAGGTTTGGCCCCACTGACAGGCTCGTAAGCCCGACTGGAGAGGATATTATATATATATATATATATATTAAATAATAATATATATATATATACTAATATATATATATATATACTAATATATATATAATATATATATATATAATATTATATATATATATATATATTTATACTATTAATATATATATAATCATGTCATGTCCATCACTATATATTAATATATATATATATATTATATATATATATATATATATATATATATATATATATATATATATATATATATATATATAAATTTTTAATTCAAACTTGAAAGAGTAAACATCTGCATCCTCATCTACTTTAAGATCGCATCCGCATCCTCATCATCCTTTAAGAAATCCGCATCCGCAACAGTCAAATTTTGACAATCCGGTTCATCACTAAAATATCATATATATATATAATTTTGATTTGTAGTCACCAAACATCTATCCCATGAATTGGGGGGTTCATTACCTACAGCAGTAGGAGAAATGAGTTATATGTACTTCCCTAGCCATGTTAATTAGAGTGTGAAGATTATCTAGGCTACCGATAGCAAGCCCTGCTTCAGCTCTGTGCATTTGAAAATAGGGTAACTTACCAATGCGTTACTGTAATTAAATAATGAGAGAAAAATCTACATACTTGACGGCAATTTTTCATTCCATTCAGGTAGCCCAGACTGAGATTCGAACTCTCACTCCCGTGAGAAGGAAACTACGATCCTTAAACAAGAAAAAACTCGCTTTAATCGACTGAGTCGCGTGAACCATATATATATATATATATATATATATATATATATATATATATATATATAATATATATATATATATATATATATATATATATATATATATATATATTATATATATATATATTTTGTGGGCTTCCTTACTAGAGAAGAGGCAATCCTGAGGTACTGAGTGACCCAGAGGCTGACCCATATATCTGTCAGAGAGAGCATATCGAAGTTCAGTGATGATGCCCGTGAAGTCCCGAGGAGTTTAGTAAAAAGATGTCATGTAAGTCATTTGTTTCTGGGAGTGACATGCCTTGGCAATAGGAGAGGGAGAACGATGAATCCAATGTTTATATTTGTGATGGGAGGGATGGGTGCCGCAGAGAGGAGACGGGTCAGCATACTCCTGTTCGACAGTAAAAAGATTTTGTAGGGAGTATATTTCGGTTGAAACGGCTAATTGGAGTAAGTGGTGTTGTCTGGAATATTCGGAATCGACGCGTGTTAAACTGAGTGGGTTTGATATATTGCCTAATGGGCGTGTCAGGAGTGGAGGGGGAAAGCGCGTATTATATTGTTAGAATAATAACATAGCTGTGTACGCTTTTCCATTCTATTTTGATATATTATATATTATATATTAATAAAATATATATATATATGATATTTTTATTTCTATATATATATATATATATATATATATATATATATATATATATATATATAATATCTATAATATATATAGGGGTTGAGTCGCCGCCTCTTATACGAGAGGAAGCTGGTTCAATCCTCCGCATACAGTTGAAGTTTTTATCCACTGGGGGCAAGAATTAAAACTCATCTGCGCGAATACGTTGGTGGTGCTGGTTTGGGAAATAGCCGGCCTTAAGTTCGATTCCTGTGTCCCGTGTTACCCCCTGCTAGGGGAATTAAGCCATGTTTAAAAAGGTAGTTTTTAATATATAGTGTGTATATATATATATATATATATATATATATATATATTATATATATAGTATATATATTATTATATATATATATATATATAATATATATATATATTATATATATATATATATATATATATATATATATTCCAGGCTCACCCTGGTATTGATTTTTCAACACAGTGTGGCCACTTCTTTGTGAGCCGTGATGTAATATACATATTAATAACTTTTTAATGTTTGTGTTTTTCAAAAAATATTCTATTTCCATTTTACAGTAAGTATTAGCGAAGTTTACCTATAGTTTTTATGTTTTAATCATGCATTACATATACAAGAAGATTTCTTTTAACTAGCTAAATTAAATATAAAGAAATAAAAATAATGAAAGTAGAGACCTCAAGTAATCAACTGAAAAGACAAAAAAAAAACGCTATAATAATTCAAACATGACATAATAATAATATACTCCTTTAAGATAGAGATAGATATCATTTCAATACTCAAATTCAAAATTCTCAATTGTGATTCAAAAACATTAAGCTTTCACTAGTATCTGGTAAGAGCCTGTTCCTTTTTGGGTGTTTACAATCTCACCTACACTAAAAATATGCTCGCTCTCTACTGAGACTGATGAAGGAGGGGCTGATAAATACTTGCTTGCAAACACTGGGCACGGTGATTTTTTTTTCTATTTTTATTTTTTAAAAAATTAAAAAATCAAATGATTTTTTATTTTTATATTTTAAGCCGTAAAAGAGTTTAAATGATTTTTGATAAATTAATTCAATCTAATTATTAGCTAATTAATATTAAAGGAAGTAACATATAAATATTATTTATTTTTATTAAGTTATTTTAAATTATTATTTTACCTATAATACTATTAATATATATATTATATTATAAATAATATATATATATAATATATAATATATATTATATATATATATATATATATTATTATATATAATATATTATATAATATATATAAACGGTATATCCCCCAGAAAAGACCGGTTTATATATATATATATATATATATATATATATATATATATATATATATATATATATGATATATTATATATATATAATATATATATATATATATATATATATACGGGTATATATATATATATATATATAATATATATATATATATATATATATATATATAATATATATATATATATATATATATATATATAATATTATATATATATATATAATATATATATATATTTATATATATATATATACTGTATAATATCTGAGTAATCTAATTTTATTTATTTCTTTATTGAAAATGATTTGAAACTACATTGATGAATTTGCTTATTGTATAGATAAAATATACTTATCATTAATCAGGTGATAACTAGGAATAATCTATTAATCTATGTATCAATTCCCTAAAAAATCAAAAAAATCAAAAACATCAATTTAAAATCAATTAAAATCATGATTTTTTGATAAAAAAAATCAATTGATTTAATCAATTGATTAAATCAATTTGATTTAATCAATGCCAACCCTGCTTCTTTGAGAAGTTTTTTTTTTATCTGAAATCAGGCAAATTGGCTTTGTCATGTAAATCTAATGCAAAAAGCTTAGTTGTTGTAGCAGGCATTTTACGTACGTTTCTAATTTTTCCATAATAATTTTTATTTCCTATATTTGTAAATCTGTGAAAAATGTAAAAATGATTCACGTTCTAAGGAAGCATTTAAAAAATTCTTTCTTTGCATTTTTTAGAAATCTTATTTTATGAAACAGAAACATTTTGTAATGGTTTTGTGTTGAGAGATTTTTGGCTGTCAATAAATATCTTTATAGCATCATAAATACTTAAGTTTGAAGTCATTTTATAAATAAATAATAAATACCTTCAACTGCACAAAAATCCAAAATCACTTTGTCAAACCTCAAAAAAAAACACCTCAAAAAGTATAAATCCCTAAAAAGAAAAAGATACAAACAGATTAAGTCATAAGTCATACAGTCTAAAACACATCCATATACCAATCACCTTCAATCGGAAGGATGAACTTGGAACAACCTCTACAGACAGAATAGGAAGAATAGTAGGTAATAGTGAACTAAAAGTAGAAAGAAACAGGATAGAAGTAGATTTATGGAATGTCGTTCCTCGCCCATCCCTTTTTCATTCACGTTATCATACACTCTCTCATTCCACAATTATACAGTAAGGAAAAAAAATATATCAAAAATATTACTTGGTCCATGGATCATTCTTCATGTTTTGAAATTTTGAAATTTCCCTGACTTTTTTGGAATTTCCCTGACTTTCAGCATATCTTAAAACGTTTCCCTGACCTTCCCTGTCTGATATTTTTTCCCTGACTTTCCAGAAAGTGTGAAGATGCCGCTCTTATTTGCCATTGGATCCAGTGAGGTGGATATTTTTTGACAAACGATTTTTGAAAGAGGAATATGACCTAAACATCTTAACTGACTGCAGTTCCGGACGCATTCTATCCGAACGTATACTGAGTGGGTAGAAGCATTAATGACGAGACATGTATATTTTTTATTGATTTGGGCACTTACACACTTGCTTGGCAGCGAAAAACAATCTCTAATGGTCATAACCAGACAACACTTTTCGGGCCAAACCTAGAAATCCCAGTACAAAATGTGCCTGAAACAATGGACCAAATACCTCATGAAAGCCAGAAGAATGAATCCCTGAGTCAGTGTGATTCTCATGATTCCACCAATCCAGGACTTATATGCATTTAATCAGAAAAGAATCATTAGAGAATGAGGCCCGGCTTTCACAGATCATTAAAAAGAAGATGCCACCATGTCTCCAAAACTCATGAGAACTCCCTCCATCAAAGCTTTCACTGCCTTCGAGAATTTTGCTTATTCCACTTACAACTGGCAAAACAAGATCTGTCTTCGAGGCAGTCATGTGATGAATTACTATTAAGGTACCCACACAGAGGGAGAATGCAGACTGACTCCTCATTCTAGATACATAAAAAAGAAACATGTTCTTGGACTCACCCTTACTTTCTGACAGACTACATCCAAACCGTCTTTTCCTTGAGTACCATACTTTATGAAAAAATATCACGGTTTCTTCACTACCAAAAGATATCAACCAACATCAACGTTATCAGCTCGTCGAACTCCAGAACCCTCTAGGAGTTATAGGAGCGAAGAATGTGAACGGATTATCCGTTCTGCTATCGTAGAGGTCAAGCGTTCCACCTCTCGAACACCCACCACCATCAAACAACGCTTGGGAGAGGCACCCCCTCTTCGATCCCAACAACCTCTGCAAGCTACCTTCTCAAGTTTTGCTGCCTCTGAACAAAATCAGTCCTATTCCTGGAACCGGAATGCTCTGCTGCATCAAGACATTAATTATCCAACTCCTCTGTCTGAGTATTTCCTTCAAGATATCATCCAGCCTATCCTGCCTACCAGTACTCTTCAGCATCTCAGCAGACACTTCAGGTCAGACCAGAACTTCAACGACTTGTCACTGCTGAGGTGAGAATAATGCTGGGGCATAAATTTAGTGCAGGGGATGTAAGGACCTATCAAGACTGTCGGCCTATCAAGAACTGTCCCACAGTTTATATAAATATATTTCAAAATGTTAAATTATATATGACTTGTTTAATCACTTTTTTCCCCTCTGTACTAATCATGTCTGTTTTTAGGCATATTAAAGTTATAAAAGCATATTTCAGTTATAGTTTTTTCAGCAGCTAAAAGTTAGGTTTCTGAGTTTATCATCTTTTGTGGATGCTTTATGTAATTTTGGAACAGCTTCCCCTAAAACTCAATAAGGAAACCCATATGCGAGTTTATACCCAATATCCCTTATCATAGTCACTGTAAAACTGGCATATACTTTAATATGAAACTCATATTAAAGTAATGCAGTGATTTATGTTCATTTACCCTTATCATAGAGGCCACAAACACAGAATAACTAACATCAATAATTAGAAGAAATATAGACGATAAGATCCAGTCAGGACTCTTGCAATACAAACTAGATAAAACCCACCTTCAAATAGAGTAGGTGCTCTATGATAATCCATCCCTTTACTTATCCTTTGCAATACTTATGAAACATCTAAAAGTTTATTATTATTATTTATTATTAATTTTTATCTATTATTTTATTATTTATTTTTTATCACTTTATTTATGGCATTCATTATTTTAATATTATGAACAAGGAATATAATCAACCTTACCTATAATTCCTTAGGTTTTTATTTTGGGCTTAATTTTATGTCCTGAAAAATCACGACATTCCATCGCTGAAGAAGTTGAATCCTTTTCTGACTACATCTTGGATTCATATATAGACATATACAGAAATTCCATAATTGTGGGATTGAGATTCCTCACCAGCTCAGAAAAGAAACTCAGGATAAGTATTGAACATTACTTGGTACTGCATCTCATCCCACATTCATTCATGATATACACTTTTTTGCTCCATCCATTTGGTTGTAACTCTGGATGGACTTTGCAGATTTAAATGAAAAGACAACTCTACCTATTTTGATTTATTTGCAGTATCGGAACTATGATTCCGTTGTATATAATATATATATTAAAAATAAAACGCTGAAAGGGAGACTGAGTCCCCTTTCAATAAGTAAACAAGTATCTACTTTCGAAATTAGAAACATTTACCTATAAATTTTTTTTTTTTTGGTATAGTCTTTATTTATAAATAATACTTCATATACTATAAGTCTTTTTCTTTTTCCAGACCTGATGAGATTAGCTATAAATATTAGTGTATGTTTAAATATATTTGAAAGTATCTCTGGCAGAATTAGATCTATCCAAAGAACAGTTCGGGGACACTGTGGAGAGGAATTTATTGAAATATCCCACAAAACTCTCATTAATAGGTAATTAGGAATTTATGTTTAATTGAATAAAAGCTTATGAATGTAAAGTTTTTAAATGATGATATGATAATTAAAAACTCATGTTTTTCCAAATATTATAGAAATCTAAGTGATTTTTCAACTTATCCCATCATTACATTATTCAAATAATTTGAAAGCTGGAGTAGTAAATGTTTTTTTTAAATAATTTATTCATCCTGCAAGGCATATATATTACATTGCAGTGCATTAATTCAATGTATATATATTCTTTCTAGGGTTTTTATTTTTGTTCTTGCTCTCGATTATTTTTTTTGGCATGGTTTGGGCAATTAACGCAGAAGGAAATTGATTGGAAGAAAGGAGAAAGAATTTTAAAGATACAGCAAACTAATTACATAGCTGTTTCACTATCCATCACTTCTTCTCTTCCTTAACTAGCCCCGCCAACTTACGTTTAAGCAAAAGCATTGAAGGGAAATTACGGATTTTTTGTGCAAATCCAGAAAACGATTAGTTGAGAACTTAAGATGAAGCATTTGACTAGGTGGAATCTGAAATACTAATAGTTTAAGATAGAACCTGCCTTAAGTAATTCACCTACCCAATAGCGGACGTTTGTAAATAAAAAACATTTTGGTTGTAAGTTTATATAAAAATAAAAAAATTGTACTTGAGCTGTGTGTTAATAGCCCTGAGAATAGGATTATTAAAAAAGTATTGCATCATCAGATAAAGATTCAGGAGCTAAACAAAAGTGTGCATTCACGGAGTCCACATTCCTGGATCGGGTGCGGTTGGAAAAAGGCAGAAAGACTAAAAGTAAGTTACAAAAAAGGGTTTTTTTTGTTTTTTTTAAATTTAAGGAGGAGGTGGAGCAATAGATAGGAGGACCTGTTGGGTAGCCCCAGAACACATACAATATAATACTTCCCTACACATTAAACCTAAACTGTTGTACCACATTTCCCTACTCACCATTAAAACGCATATGTATTTTCATTTTTGAGAGAATCCCTAGTGTGCTAAAGCAATTGAACTTGTCATCTAATCCTGCAGAAATATAACATAAACTATTCCCTTAATGTTTGCTTGACCATTAGTCATATTAGCCTAATAAATTAGAGCTTCCATCTCCATTCGTACTTTCTCTCTCTGTCACTGATCTCTGAACTGTTTCTGTAAATTTAGGTGTGTATGTTTTGGGGAAAACTTTTGGGAATTAGCTCTCTGGGGTTTAAGGTTTTTTGTTGATAGGTTTCTGAAGGGTGCCTTTGTTAACCTGTAGATAATCTGGAACACAGCGTCTTTGCCACCTTTCTCTCCTTTATAGCAGCTTCCACTTCTGTGAATCTTTTTTTTGTCACGCAAGCAAGCTCCTCGGTTATGTTATTTAAATGCATTCTTTAAGTGGTTCACCGTCGGAGATGCCATTCTTGTGGGGTTCCAACTGGCTTAAGGAATTCCTTATTAGAGCCTTTTATATATCGAAACTAGATTTATTATAGCATCTAAAAGTTTCTCATAATCCTTCACCCAAAAAGTAAGAAGTATCGGCCATATTAACCAATACCGATACTGATACAAAAAAAAACAATGGCCAATACTGATACTATCGGCACATCCTTAATGCATAGCTATTAATTTTTATAGAAGAGAATGTGGGTTGTGGAAGGTCATGCTTAGAAGGTTAAATAGTGTTGGTAAAAGGATGACTCCCTGGGGGGGGGGGAACCCATATGCACGAGAAGTGTGAAGTCCTCCTTTGTTTGAACTTTAGCTGGTGCCAAGTGGAAGGAAATTTTTTTTTTTTTTTTTTTTTTTTTTTTTTTTTTTTTTTTTTTTTTTTTTTTTTTTGATAGTTACATTGTAGGGGAGAGTGAGCAAGTGAGTTTAAAATATTCGGATGACTGGGGAAATTAAGTTCATGATCAGCTGTCTCGAACACGTTAATGGGTCTTTAATCCTTCACCCCCACCCCCTAGTGTAAATTGTAATAAATTCCGAAAAAATTTATAGAAATAAAATAAATAAAAATAAAGTCTCACCCTGTAGCTCAAAGAGGATGGCTTTCTCTCACAGTATGTATAGTGTAGCTTGGGACTCGCTCATCAAGCTCCAACTTGAGGCAAAAAATAAAGCTGCTTTGAAATCCCCAACAGTCTTCTAACCAATTTCTGTTTTGAAAGAAAATAAACAAAACAAGTTATGGTTAATGAAATTAAGACAATAGCCAATGGGGTTAAGGATTCCAAATGATTTTTATGTTTTATTAAAATTTTATACAAATTTAATTACTTCTGGTTTGAAATCAAGGAATATGAAAAAAGGAACAATGCCCTTCTGTCTATATGTGATAGTTTTCTATTTTTTAGTATTATTATCTATTTGTTGTTTCTATTTGACTATCAAAAACCCTGATCATTTATTATGAAATCTCTACAGTCAGCTTCAAGTGGCTGCTATCCAGAACAAGTTTATGTGAAAAGGTTGCTAAGGAAACGGGGGTGGGTCAATAATATAATAAAAGCAGTACTTACAGTATATTAGTGAGCTGCTGTGAATCCCAATATTTTGTTGACTCTTGAAACCAATGTACAAGTACCACACATTTTTCTTGAAGATTTGTAAGGAATCTTCTTTAGTGTTTGAAGGACCCCAAACTGGATCCTTTAAATAATAATATAACAACAATAATATAAGATAATGAATAAATATATAAAATACATAGACTATAATGATTATATAAATATGCTCTGATAAACTATTTTACTGATTTATCAACTTTACCAACTTCTGATGATTTCTTACTTTTAGTTGGGTAATCCTGTTGGTTGATCTTTATGGGCTTTTTTTTTTTTTTTTTTTTTTAAATAGATATTTTGATCAGCTTCTGTTATAATTTTCTGATCAATCAATGTGAATTTTTACCACAACTGAAAAATAAATGCATCTTTAACTTAGCAAAACTGTTTTACGAGCAGCTTAAGATTATGCAACGGACTGGACAAGCCAGACCTTTACAACAATATATTTGTGCTCAACACTTTAACTATTAAAAGGTGATGAGGGACTGTATCAAATGTCTTGTTGATGTCAATTGTTACTTGGAGTGTGAGTAGTAGTAGTTTGATCAAAGTCTGCGAGGATATGTTGTGTTAAATCGGTTAGGAGAGTGGTAGTCGTATTTTTGTCTAATCCATGATGTGTGATAGGGAAATAAAGGAGGAAATTCTTTTTAGGATTAATTTTTTTGTTTGGAAGTAATGACATTGGTCTATATGAAGCAGAGTTGTTAAGTGTTTTGTTAAGTATAGGAAATATACGTGCATGTTTCCAGAATGGTGGGAGAGTAATAAGTTTGCCAAGCAACATCAAATGTTTGACTTTTAAGGGCTTTGGTAGCTTCGGTTCCCAGGTTTTTAGATGAATATTGGATATTTGGTTTTGTCCCATGATTGCTTGTAAGTTATTAAGGTTTTTGGTGCTGGTATTGAATACTTCTAAAGGAGTGAATATTGGGTCTTCCTGGTTGGCTTTTAACCTTTTAAGTTGCTTAATTAATTGTGAGTTTATGGCTGATTTTTGAATAGTGTGATGTAATAATATTGCATTGCTTTTTTGAGGCTGGAGATTTCCTTTTTTTGTTCACAGATGGCTTCATGGGTTGATGGGGATTGAGTGTGTTAAGTGTCGATTTTCTTATTGCAAAGAATATTTTTGTTGTGTTGGTCTTACGGTTGTATTTGGGTGTATTGTTGCCAATTGCTTTATGATTTAAGGTGATTAGATTACACTGGATGACAGAAATTTTGTTAAATGGATATCATGATCTGTTTCTTATGTATTTCAGTACACTGAAAACACATAGCGTCGGGCGGGGTGACCGGGCCCAGCTTTTTTAGAGGGGTGATTCGGTCCACTCTAAATAAAATAAAAATATTAAAAAAAAAAAAAAAATAAATAAATTTCCCCTCATTTAATAGCCAGGCGGTAGTACTACAAGTTTTATTTAGATCATCTTTAATTCTAGAGAGTTTTTATATTTTTAAAAAATGTTATAAATTAGGGTACAAAATGCCCTTCAATAGAATTTCACTTTTGAAAAATGTGTTTTTTTTTTAACTTTGTTATAAAATGAAAAATTGTGAATGGATTTTAATTATTTTTTCAGTGTATACACTCGAGTATGTTAGCTTTAAACTGGCAAAGTAAATTTTTCTTCCAAACAGTATTAGTGGCTAAATCACGGGGCCTAACTTGGTCCGATTCACCCTGCCGTAAAAATTGATGATGGGATGAAGCGGACCACCATTGTTTTTCGTATTTTACGCATTATTATTGACATTTTTATTACATATAATTAATTTAAATATAATAAATAGTCACTTATATTAAGTAAAAATTAAAATAAAAATGAAATTTATATAAAAAATACGAATTCCAAAAGGTGTCAAAATTTTTGAGCGGAGAGGGGTGAATCGGACCACCTTATTTTTATTCTTATTTTATGTATCATTATTGCCATTTTTATTACTTATTACTAATTTTAATATGATAAACAATTATTATATTAAGTAAAAATTAAAATATAAAATTGAATTTATACGTAAAAGAGGAATTTAAACAGATGGTCCGATTTCACCCCTGAATGGTGGTCCGATTCACCCTCCAAGGTCAGGCTGAATGAGCTTTATTTAAAATTTAATAAAAGTATTATTATTAGAATTACATTATTATTTTTTTGTGTGCTTATTACCTACTATATGGCCTTGAATTTAAAAAAAAAAAAAAAAAATTCCAAAAAGTGCATTAGGGGAAAGTCGGGAGACGAAGTTATACCTAAAGTGGTCCAAGTCACCCCGCCCGACGCTATAACCTTCAAATTTGCACAACAGGCTTAGTTTTTTTGTAATTTTCATATTTCATAAACTAACAATATAATTTACAGAGTGTAAAATGTCTTGTTTAACTCTATTTTCTTGTGATTTTATGAAAAAAAAAGGTGATCGCCAGCAATATAAAGCGTATAATAAGTAGGAACCAAAAAATAGATAAAATAAACTCCAAACATGATAAAACATGTTTAGCAAACTCGATAAAAATAAACCTTGGTCCAACGTTTTTCATGAGTCATTTGCCTTCAGTTTGTATCTGGACGTTGAATGTGAAGTGTGTGATATTAATATATTATTGATTATATATATATATATATATATATATATATATATATATATATATATATATATATATATATATATATATATATATATATATATATATATATATATATATATATATCAGTGGCGTAGTTAAGGGATAGGCTGGGTAGGCATTGCCTATCTTATTTTTAAGAACAAATTAATAATTAAGAAAAACAAATAAAAAAATATAAAAAATGTTAATATAATAAGAAACCATAAGAAAATTAATGTACAAAATCTTAAAGAAATATAAAACCAAAAATGAGCTATTTATGCTTTGCCTCCCTATCCACTGGTTAACTTACATACGCACATCGGCGTAGCTGGAATAGAAATATATCCTATTCCGTCAATGTTATAAAGAGAGGCAAGCCTCCTGCTCGTCGATCGTACTCTCCGTGCCATAAATAGTTTTTAATTTTCTATATAATTTATTAATTATATATATATATATATATATATATATATATATATATATATATATATATATATATATATATATATATATATATATATATATATATATATATCAAAGTTTACCCTAATATGGTAAACTTTGTTTCACGGTAACTTTAATAATATGGTAAACTTTATATACATATATATATTACATATATATATTCATAAATATATAAAACATATATATATATATATATATATATATATATATATATATATATATATATATATATATATATATATATATATATATATATATATATATAAAGTATATATATATATATATATATATATATATATATATATATAGTTAGCATATATATACATATATATATGCTGGTTGGTTGCTGGCTATTGTTATATGGAAGAGCAGCAGTTAGTTAAGCAGCATATAGATATTACATATATATACATATACATATCCATGCTCATGCAATAAAAAACATCTAGCCACGCCACTGATATATATATATATATATATATATATATATATATATATATATATATATATATAGTGAAAAATCGATAGACGCTTTTATATATATATACCGTAAAATGGGGAAAATCGGTCACAGAGGGGAGAACCGGTCACTTTATAATAGTTAATATTTTTTAAAATTAAAACATTTTTCAAATAGAGAAAGGTTTTTTTAAGTAGCAAATAGAATATATTTTAACCATATATAAAAATTTAAGTAAATAACTTACACCTACTAGTCAAAAAAAATTCCCCCTTTTGGAAATTTTTTTTTTTTTTAAAATTGCAAAAAATTCTAAGACCCAGAATCTCGTGGAATTAAGATATCAGAATTTTGACTTAGATGCATATTGGGAAGTCTATTTTCAACATTTTCCATGTAAAAAATTTAAAATATTAAGCTTATTTTTAAAGTTGTTTTTTCAATTTCGGGGGAAAACCGGTCAGTATAAACTTATAAAAATGTCCATTTTTTTTTTATGGTTTCAATAATATTTTATTCTAATTTTTATGTATGGTAGACTATAAGACATTTGTTTAATGTTTTCTATACCTATCTTTTCTTCAATCTAGTGTAAAGGATAAAAATTGTGCAATCAATACTGTATCATTTTTTTACGAAATGTGCTTACATAATATAATGCAGGGGCGGAGTCGTGGAGTCGTGCAAGTGGAGTCAGAGCCGGAGTCGGAGTCAAAAATTATGTGCAAGTGGAGTTGGAGTCAAAAATTCCTGTATATGTGGAGCCAGAGTCGAAATTTTTTATTTAAGTGGAGTCAGTCGAATATCCAAATTTTAATTTAAGGAGTCAGCCGAAAAATTTATTTTATGACTCCGTAGCCCTGATATAAAGTGCCTTTTTTGTTAATAAATGTAAATATTATCATCATTATTATTATTATTATTAAAATTGATTGTCATAATTTAAATTATAATAATGTAAATTTTTTTTTGTCAACAAGTTTACGTGAAATGTGCGTACATAGGCCTACTTGTAATATAAAGTGCCTATTTTGTTAAAAAGTGTAAATATTATTATTATTATTATTAGAAATTATTAAAATTTATTGTCATAATTCTTTTTTTTCAATGTTTATTTAGCATAAAACAATGAAAATAAAATTCATAATTTTGGAAAAAATTCACGTATTGAAAATGTCAATAAAATATAACTTAAGAGTTATGTTTTTCTATCCAAATTCATACTATAACATTATTAAAATCTACTTAACATTTAAATTATAATTAAAATTAGTTTGGACAAGCACAGACGTAATAATATTTAATGACTTTCTCCCCTACACCACTGACCAGTTTTCCCCGAATTCAATTTTTTGAAAATGGAATGGTTAAAAAAAAATTTTTAAATATTTATTTCAACATTTTTATTATTTTTATTATTCTACAACATTGAGGAAATTCCAAATGTGAGAAAAAACTATTAAATATAGATGTAACTTAAAATTTTGATTTTTCATGATTCATTAAAAAAAAACACTGAACTGTTCCCATTTTACGGTATATATATATATATACCGTAAAATGGGCTAAAATGGTAAGGCTGGGGTAAAATGATAAATGCCGGAAAAAAAATTAAATTTAAAAATTTATGGTACAAGGTTGTAATTATTATACATTTTTTAAAGCTGTATCTGTTAAGAATGCTTTAAACTACATTTTTAGTTAATTAAGATAATAATATAAGATATCTAAATATGTTTAATATTTTTTTGTTTTGAAGTATAAATTTTTCATGGAATTTTGCTCTACAAACTAAGGTTTCTACATTCAAGTTTTTATTCAGATAATTGCTCCAAACAAATAAGGCAGTTATAAAAATTATCTAGGTAAGCACTGATGATGTTAAAATTAAGAAAATATAGCTAGTGTAAGAAAATATGTTCAAAACTAAACCAGAATAAAATGATAAGTCATCTGGGGAAAATGATAAATGCATTTTACCTTATAATGTTATATATTTTTGGTTGAATAAATGAAATATATGATGAAAAATCATATATACTAAAAAAAATTATACTATACCATAATGTTTATTTTTATTTCAAATGCCTAGGAATTACAAAAAAAGATAAAAGAATTACAAAAAAAAAAAAAAAAAAAGAAGGGAAAAAAAGGGGAAAATACTCCAAAGATGACATGGTTAGAGCCATTCTCCTAGTTAACGACGGGCTATCTATCCCAGAAGCAAGTAGAGTATGTAATGTACCTACAATGACTCTATGGAGGAGGGTTAACATCAAGGTTACCCAACCTGGGCGAAGTGGGCATCACACACATAATTTAAAAGACTAAAAGATTTTAAATAATTTAAAATGGTGGTAAAGTAGGTAAAATAACAGAAAATAGAGTTATAATAATGAATACCTTATAAAAAATAAATTTTAAAAAAACTTTTATAAGCCCCCTAGTTAGCTATAAGAAATGAATTTTTTTGGAGTTTTTATTATTTTTATTTTTTAATTTTTTTCTTCATATAAGTATTTGAACATATATCTATAAGGATGTGTACTCATATTATTATATATATATATTTGTATTTCTTTCATTTTTTCTCCATTTACCATTTTACCCCGATTCAAAATTTGGCGACTGCACATTTTTTAAAGCAAATAAAATACTGTCAACCGGGATAATTTCAGAAAAAATCAGCCTTTTTTTGGTTTTTAAGTAACTAACTTCAAAACTATAACACTTACAGAAATTAGTTCTAGATATCATAATAAAATATGGCATTTGCAATCATTTAATGTGTAAAGAAATCAAAAAAAATAAAAAAATAACTTTTAAAATGTCTAAAAACAGAGGGAAATTTTTTTTGGGGGGGCAATTTCAGAAAACCTAAAAAATATATATAAATTTTACCCATTTTTGGTTGACACTAGCTGAAATGAGCTTCCCTAACGTGTTAGTAGTAAGTAAGAATGATAAATTAGCTGCATTGCCAGATTTAGCTGATTTTTTGTTAAATCTGGCACCCTTAGCAATTTTTAGCTACATTTTAGTTTTTGTTGTTGTTGGGTATGTTTATATGGGTTTTCGATGCCTCCGAGTCGATTCCCATGGTTACTGAGTCAATTGGCCACTCCAGGTGAGGAGGGGTGGGGGGTGGAAATGAAATACAAATCTGAAATTGCGCCGGGGTCATAAATGTTAAATAACTTTTTAATGAAATGTGCTATCAATATATATTTTATATGTATACATAGCTTAAAACCTGTACTATCAAAGAGTAAGTGATCAAATTTTACAATTTTTTTTTTATTTTTCGTACACAGACCTTATAAATCGAAATTAACAATTTTTAAAAATTTTTTTTAAAGAAAAATAAAAAAATCTAGGTTATTTATATATGTTTAAAACTTTTTTTTGCAGTCTTCACTGCACCTGTTAGTCTGCTACAGCTTTTATTAAAACATTTTTTTTGTAAAACTTTTAGTTTTTTTGTAAAACATAAACTAAAAATTCTGAAATTGCCCCGGAATTCTGAAATTACCCCAGTTGATATCATTATAATACAGTTTTTCATTATTCTTTTTAC
This sequence comes from Trachelipus rathkii, assembly GCA_015478945.1. NCBI lineage: Eukaryota > Metazoa > Arthropoda > Malacostraca > Isopoda > Trachelipodidae > Trachelipus > Trachelipus rathkii. Next base: position 22,994 of record JABUQX010098323.1, read on the forward strand.
ATGTAATTACTCTTCAATGACTATATTTTACAAATATATTAAATAAATATACATAAGATAAATGATGTACTTGTATTGAATTTTTATTTCTGAAAATTTTGAAAAAGTTTACCATTTTACCCCATTTTATAAAAAATATAATTTTCGTTACCCATAGTTATATATATATATATATATATATATATATATATATTATATTATATATATATATATATATATATATATATATATATATATACTGTAAAACGGGGGAAACGGTCAAAAATCTCCGTTTTTTTTTTTTTTTAATGAATCATGAAAATCGAAATTTTAAGTTATATCTATACTTCTAATAGTTTTTTCTCACATTTAGAGTTTTCCTTAATGTTTTAGAATAATGAAAATAATAAAAATCTCGAAATGAATATTTTTAAAATTTTTGAAAAATCTCCCATTTCAAAAAATTGAATTCAGGAAAAACCGGTCAGTGGTGTGTCGGGGAAAGCCGGTCATTAAATATTATTTCTTTTGTGCATAAACAAATAATTATAATTATAATTTAAATGTTAAATAATAGAGTCTAATAATATTATAGAATTAATTTGAATAGAAAACACAAGTCTAAGTTATATTTTATTAACATTTCGCAAACGTTGATTTTACAAAATTTGAATTTTTTTTTTCATTTTTTTTATGCTAAATAAGCATTGAAAAATGAATTATGGCAATAATTTTTAATAATTTAATAATAATATTTCAACTTTTTAACAAAATTGGCACTTTATATTACGAGTAGGCCTATGTACGCACATTTCACGTGAACTTTTTGACGAAATATTGTTCACAATATTATAATTTAAATTATGACAATCAATTTTAATTACTATTAATAGTAATAACAATAATAATAATTGCACTTTTTAACAAAACAGGCTTTTTTTTTTTTTTTTTTTTTTTATCGAAAAGTACGACCCCTATTTCCCGTGAATTTTTTTTTTATCCTTACACTAGATAGAAGAAAGATATGTATAGAAACATTAAACAAATGTCTTATAGTCTACCATGCATAAAAATTAGAACAAAATATTATTGAAAACTAAAAAAAAAGACATTTTTTACAAGTTTATACTGACCGGCTTTTCCCGACGCCTGACCGGTTTTCCCCCAAAATTGAAAAAACTTAATAACTTTAAAAATAAGCTTAATATTTTAAATTTTTTACATGGAAAATGTTAAAAATAGACTTCCCAATATGCATCTAACTCAAAATTCTGATATCTTAATTCTACGAGATTCACGGTCTTAGAATTCTTGTAAAAAAATTTTTTCCCAATTTTGGGAAATTTTTTTTTGACTAGTAGGTGTAAGTTATTTAATAAATTTTTATATATGGTTAAAATATAATCTATTTGCTACTTAAAAACCTTTCTAATTGAAAAATTTTTTAATTTAAAAAAATATTACCAATTATTAAACTGACTGGTGATTTTTGACCGGTTTTCCCCATTTTACGTGTATATATATATATATATATATATATATATATATATATAGCAGTTATATATATATATATATATATATATATATATATATATATATATACAGTATAGCTATATATAAAGGTACCGGTATACATTCAAATTGTTTAATTTCACTTACAGATCAGATACCTTAATTAAAATGCCACGAAATTGTAAAAATGATCCAAACAAATTTTGTTACATTTGTGGTGAGGTAACATTGAAGTCCCAAAATGAGGAATATTATTCCCTTAATAAAAAAGGCATATAAACTTTATTTTGAATTTAAGCTTCGTGATCAAGATAAATCTTGGGCACCTCATATTTGTTATGCGTCTTGTGTAACATTACTTAGTGGTTGGCTTAATGGACAGTCCAGACATATGCCATTTGCAATTCCAATGGTATGGAGGGAACCAAAGGATCATGCAATGGACTGTTGTTTTTGCATTACAAAAATTGCTGGAATAACAATCAAGACCAAGAAGACCATTAAATATCCAAACCTACCTTCGGCTATTAGGCCTGTTCCTCACAGTGAAGAGCTTTCTATTCCTGCACCACCTGAAAATGTGAATCTCCTGTCAGAAAACTCTGACAAAGAAGATTTACAATTACGTCCAGAAAATGATGACTTTGAAGACCTTGATTATGATGGAATGTCAACAGAACCTCATAGAATTAATCAACATGAACTCTATAATCTAGTTCGCGATCTATCATTGTCAAAGAAACAGGCAGAACTATTGGCATCTAGATTAAAGTGTTGGAATCTCCTTGAGAAGGGAACTACAATTTCCTCTTATTGGCGACGCAAAGAAGAATTCCAACACTTTTTCTCGGTAGACGGCAATTTAGTGTATTGTACTGATGTTGATTCATTAATGAGAGAATTAGGAGACTGTCATGATCCTTAGGAATGGAGATTGTTTATAGATTCTTCTAAACTCAGTTTAAAAGCAGTGCTTCTTCATAATGGAAATGTGGAAACCTTGACTCCTATTGCTCTATGGAGCCCATAAGTATGAAAGAAACCTACGACATGAAAATTTTGTTATTGAAAATACGATACAAACAGCATTCTTGGAATATATGCAGCGATTTAAAAGTTATAGCACTTTTGTTAGGTCTCCAACAAGGATATACTAAATTTTGTTGTTTCCTATGCGAGTGGGATAGCAGAGATCTCAAAAATCATTTTGTCAAGAATCAATGGCCTAAAAGAAATCTAAACCTGGAAATAAAGATGTAATTTTTCAACCACTTGTGAAACCAGAACTCGTATATCTTCCTCCTTTGCACATCAAACTCGGGTTAATGAAAATTTTTTGTAAAAGCGATGGATAAAAGTGGTCCAGGGTTCCTATATGTAAATAAGAAATTCCCTAGGATCAGTGAGGCTAAAATTAAAGAGGGTATATTTGTAGGCCCACAAATAAGGGAGCTATGAAGGACCATCACTTTGATGAAAGCTTGAATAATATTGAAAAACCTGCATGGAGATCATTTAAAAAGGTCATAACTGGGTTTCTAGGCAATATTAAAGCCGACAACTATGAAGAACTAGTTTCTGAACTCCTTCGAAATTATAAAGCAATGAGATGTAACATGTCCATAAAAATACATTTCCTTCATTCACACTTGGACTTTTTTCTTAACTCCAATCTAAGCGCTATAAGCGATAAGCATGGTGAGCGATTTCACCAAGATATTTCAACTATCGAAAAACGTTATCAGGGAAATTGGAATCCAAATATGCTTGCAGACTATTGTTGGGGACTTGAAAGGGATGTTCCTCAAACAAACTACAGTAGAAAATCTTCAAAATGTACATTTTAAATTGCAGAAGTATATAGGTGAGTAAAAAATTAACTAAAGCTTATCATTGTATTACAAAAAAAACTTGCCCATTACAACAAAATGGTATGCAAATTCTGAACCAGCGCAAAAAAACTCCATAAGAAACACCCATTTTTACTCATTTAACAGACAAAAAGTCAAATTTTGTCATCCAGTGTTATTTATCCAATTATTGAGGTCTCTCTCTCTTTCTCTCATTATTCAGAACAAAATTTTGTTCAAAATATATATATATACAGCAGTTAGCAGCAATTTTATAGAGCATATATATATATATATATATATATATATATATATATATATATATATATATATATATATATATATATATATATATATATATATATATATATAAAATATATTAAGAGAGATAACAGTTCTTACGTCTTAAATTTAACAAATATAGTAAATATTCATTTGGCCCTTAATTTTCGGCTGATTATTCCAGATTAATTGAGCAAATATTAAGAATTTTGATAATATTAAAATCAATAATATATATATACCGGTACCGGTATATATATATACTGTATATATATATATATATATATATATATATATATATATATATATAGTTAAATATATAGTAGAGATGTGTTTTTACAGCATATATATATATATATATATATATATATATATATATATATATATATATATATATATATATATATATTATTTATATATATATATATATATATATATATATATATATATATATATATTGTCATAATTTTCTTTAAATTGACATTAAAATTGCATATTAAAAGCATCATTTAAATAAATATAAAATAATTAAATTATAAGCCGTCAATAAATGGTTTAAAATCATCCAAAACGGAGTCAGTCAAACGACTATTGACTCAAATATAATAATAATAATGAGTCACGTGACTGATCACTCGGAACACAGTATGTAAAGAGTGAGTTGAGTAGTGACTCAGAATATTAAGTACTCAGTATAACAGTATAACTTAGACCAGTATGTCGCAGAGTATCGACACAGTAAGAACGGTTTTCTTCAACCTCAATAAATAATAGGTTGTGTAATAATTAACTTAGCTTCCAACAATAAAAGTGAAGTTCATTTTAAATATTAAGCCGATCTTAACCATTAACATTATAATTTGGAAAGATGTTTAATTAATAAATAACAATATTGTAAATAATAAATTAAAAGTTAAACAAAAGGATAAACAATCCTTAATATTGAAATAAACTATTTCAAAACATCGAGTTTCCTGTTTGCGCATCAGTAAAGTTTAAATAAATTATGAACAATAAAGTGCCTTCGTATGTTAATAAATAAAATATTAGCTATTTTAGGAGGCCTCCTACAAAAAACTTTAATGAAATCTCCAAATTCTACAGAACATCAAGGAAAATTAAGGTAAATAAATCATTGCATTTTTCATCATAAAGTAATAAATAACAATAAACTCACTGGCATTCAAAAATGAAACAGACATTTTTGAAACATTTGAAATAGTTTAATCATTAGAAATAGATTAATATTTCAGTTAAAAACAATTGCTTGGTGGAGAATAGTGATATTTTTGATATTTGTGAAAAGTGGTAAAATTTTAAACTTTAACTTATAAATTTAAACGCAATAGACATGCGTGAAAATTATGCGCCGTAAAATTATCGAAAAGGCATTAGGGTTTCTCGATGTTTGAGATAGTTTTCAGTAATTTCAGTAATTAAAATATCGATTAATCTCATCTAATAAAAATCGATTAATTGAAAATCGATTAATTGAAAAATCGATTAATTGACAATCGATTATAATCGATTGTCAATTTTTGTTTACATTCTTCCGAAATGGCGTTCAGATATAACGTTAATTAAATTTTTTAGTTAAAAACTTATAATTGTTTTGTTTGGTACAGATTGGCTTTAATTTTTGTAAATAATTAGTAAAATATGATAGTATTATTAATAATAAATGCGTGTTTGTGCTCTTTTATGAATAAAATTTATAATAGGCTCAAGGTACTATGTAGAACTAGGACACCTTAGAGCTACTTTTCAGTAAAATTTTGTAAACTGTTTTCAGAAGCCTACGCTTATAGTAGGGCTTTTGTAGTTAATAATTGTTATATTATACTTAATAATAAAGGGTTTTGTAAGAAAAAATTATTTTACATTAACATATTTTTGCAAAAATGGAGAATTTTAATAAACTTAAAAAACTTCGTGCTAGCTTTAAGGCTAAAGTAACAATCATAATAAATAAATTAAGTGAATTAAAAATTAATGAGTCACTTAGTCTTACTTTTTGCAAAGTTCAATTAAAAGAAATATCTGACATTATGCGCAGAATAAGAAAAGTAGATGAAGAAATGCTGGATATTTTAAATAATGCTGAAGAGGAAAGTGATTTTAACTCTGAGGTAGAAAACCAGACAGTATATTTTTTTGAACTAGAATATAAATTAAATGAATTTAATGAGTTTGTAAATAAATTAACTAATGAGGAGCTATTAAAGAAAGAAGAAAAGCCTAATGCAATGGATAGCTTTTTGGAGGCTTTGAATAACTCTGATTATAATAAAACAAATATGAAATTACCAGTTATGACTTGTGTTAATTTTGATGGTAATGTAGAGAAGGTAAGCTTTAATGCTTTTTACAATCAATTTATGAATCTTATAGGAAATAATGCTAAGCTGAGTGATTCTGTTAAGCTTATGTATCTTATCAGCTTTCTTAGAGAATACCCTCTAAGTATTGTTTCTCATTTAACAATAGTGCCTGAGAATTTTCAAATAGCCATAGAGTTGCTTAAAAAGGAATATATGGATATAGATGCAGTTGTTGATGACCTGTTTAGTTCTATAATGGAAATAATTATAGAAAATAAATATGATAAAAATTTTATTTCATTAAAAAAGGCTTTAAATAAGATCAGAGCCATTATATTTGAATTAAAGAATAATGATTTGGACTTTACTATAAGAAAGAGTTCTGGTTGTAAGCTATTGTCGCATATTATAGTTAAAAAACTTCCTAAAGTATTTTTGAAAGATTTAGTGAGGAAAGTTAATAATAATTACCCTGATATTAATGATGTCCTCGACAATTATCAGGACATTATAAAAACTTTGATAAGTACTAGTTCATCAACTGAAAAGGTTGTAGTAAATAAATTCAAAAGTAAAAGTACACCTCAAAGGGAAAATCCTAAACAGGTATCAGTTAATAAATCTAGTGAAACACCTTCTTTACAAAATTTCCAGACTAAAAATGTAACAGCAGATAAAGGTAAAGAGTTTAATAAGAGGTGTAAACTATGTACAGGACCCCACTCAATAGGTCTTTGCCCTGTGTATGATACCTTTGATAAGAAAATAAATCGTATTAAAGAACTTGGTATTTGTGAGCAATGTGCGGGTAACCATCATCGAAGTAAATGTTTTGGTAATGAAAACAAAATGCGATTCGCTTGTAAATGTGGAAGTAGATCTCACATATATCCTTTGTGTGATAATAGTAAAGGGAATGATGAGGTTCCAAAGGTAAGTAATCATTGTATTACTTTTCAACAAAGCATAGAAAATGCATATATTCCTCCCACTGTTACATTAAACATGGTTCATGATGGCAATGAAAAAACTTTTAGGTGTCTTATTGATACTGCCTCGTGTAGGTCGTATATTTCTAGGGAGGCAGCTGAGAGATTAATAACAAATATAAAAGAGCTTCCTGTAGTTGAATATGATGTAAAAACATTTATAGGCTCTAAAGTAAAACAGTTTCACCAGACTTTAATTGGAGTAAGATTGTTTAAAAAGATATTTTTTATCCCCTTTCTCATTGATGATTTTTTAAATATTAATTATAGAATAGAAGGCATTTCTGATGTTGTAAATAATATGCATAGAGCTGGATTGAAATTAGCAGATAGTAATTATGAAAGTAAACATATTGATAGTCATGTTGGTATCGATGTATTGATAGGTATAGATTTAATTGACTCATTTCCTTCATTTGAAACTATTCCTTTTATGAGTGGTAAATGTATTGATGTTGGTAATAACAAATTAATACCTATTGGCAATATTTATAATTTTCTTAGTAGAAATCAGGTTTTAAATTTAGTAGAAATAAGAAAGAAATTGAAAGTTGCTAATTTTGTCACTTATGTTGAATCTGCTTCGGAAACAATGAGTAATGACATTGTTCCTATAAATCCTATAAATAATAATAGATTGAATACGCAAGTATATTTTGTATTAGAGCCTTGCAAAAGTTATTTTAACCTTTTAGAGAATATTTTGAACTCAGATATAGATAATGGATTAGAGAATTTATTTTGTCTTGAATCTCTGGGAATAAAATCTGATGAAGAAATTTTGAGCACTGTAGACCAATGCCAAGTTCAGTTGTTTAACCAAAATATAATATTTAAAGACAATCATTATTATGTTAAATTGCCTTGGTACGATGATAAGATAGACTTAGTTCCTACTAATTTTAATATCTCAGTAAACTTAGCTCATAAAGTTTTTAATAAGTTAACTCATAATAATTTACTTAATGATTATAATAATGTTTTTGAAAATCAAATTAAAGATAATATCATTGAAAAAGTTAACATAGATTTTTCTGATCAAAGTGATGTTTGTAAATATAAATTTATTCCACACCGTCCAATAATTAGACAAACTGAGCAGGTTACTACAAAAATAAGACCTGTATTTAATTGTTCGTTAAAAAGTAACAAGTCTTTTCCATCCCTGAATGAGGCTGCATACAGTGGTTATGATTTAATGAGTTCTCTATTGAAACTTCTATTGGTGTTTAGAACAAATAGTACTGTAATAATAAGTGACATCAAGCAGGCTTTTTTGATGATAAGATTAAAGGAGGAAGTAGACAAAAATAGGTTTACCTTCCTATGGTTTGAAAATAATGAGTTGGTAGCATACAGATATCTTACATTGATATTTGGATTTACATCATCTCCTTTTATTTTGCACTATATAATGAAGTATCATGCTTCAAAATATCCTAAAGATCAATGTACAGAAATACTTTCTTCTGGTTTTTATGTTGATAATCTTATATTCACAACTATGCAGAATGAGAGTGAGATAGTAAAGTTGTATCATCAGTGTAAAGAAAGGATGGCTGAAGGAGGTTTTATCCTGAGGTCCTGGAACAGTAATTCGGGTGTTCTACGTGATAAGTTTAAACAAGAGAATTGTTTTGTGGAACACACTAGTTGTTGTGAAAAGGTCTTGGGGTATAGCTTTAATGTAGAGACAGATTGTATTACAATAAATGAGGTTGAATATCTTGAGAGCATTTCTACTAAAAGACAGTTATTATCTGAAATTTCTAAACTCTTTGATCCCATTAACTTTACTCTTCCTATTACAGTAAGGGGTAAGTTACTAATGCGGCAAGTATGGCAACAGAAGATAAATTGGGATGAACAAGTGCCTGATAGTATTTTAAAGGAATGGTATAAGATCCGTAATGATTGTAAACAACTTCATACAATAGCTTTTCCAAGAATGGCTCTTTTGGAAGGGACTAAATATGGACTTCATTTGTTTTGTGATAGTTCCGACAGTGTATATGGATTTGTTTGTTTTGGAGTGAGTGAAGATAATAAAAGCTCTTATATATTTTCAAAAGCTAAGGTTGCTCCTGCAAATAGGCCAAGAGAATTAAGTATACCATCTTTGGAGCTTATGGGTGTAATTCTGGCTTTAAAGTGCTTGCCAAACATTCTTGAAGCATATAATAAAATATATTTTGATTTTGTAAATATAGCAGTAGACTCCCAAGTAGTATTGAGTTGGTTGCTCACAAGACAAACAAAAGTAAAAAGTAAATTTCTTAAAAATAGAATAAATGAATTGGATGGTCTTATTAATACCACCATTAAGAAATATAAAATTAATGTCCATTATAAATATGTACACACTAGTGAAAACCCAGGGGATTTTTTAACCAGAGGGTTATCATTTAAGAAATATATAGAAGTACTTCCATTATGGTATCATGGTCCAGTATGGCTATCTAATGATCTTGATAGCTGGCCAAAATTTCCCATGTTAAGTGTTCCTCATGAGTCTTTACCAAAACTCATGATTAATGTAAATATTGTAGATAACAATAATTTAAGCATTTTAGATTTAAGTGGATACTCTTGTTACCGCAAGGTTTTGAGAATAACATCATGGCTTTTTAAATGGCTCTGTAAAATCAAAAGTGAGGTCGATCCTGATCAAGAAGCTATAAAATATTGGATTAAAGTAAATCAAGTAAATTCTTTTCCTGTTGAAATTAACTTTCTCAAAGAATTCAAACAAAAAGTAAAAGTAACTCCCTTAAAAGATGTTGATATTCCTCTTTTAGTAATGAATTTAAATCTGTTTATTGATGATGAGGGTTTTTTGAGAAGTAAGGGTAGAATAAATAAATCTTTAAGTATAAATTTTGAAAAAGCTAATCCTCTGTTAATGGGAATTAAGTGGATACTCTTGTTACCGCAAGGTTTTGAGAATAACATCATGGCTTTTTAAATGGCTCTGTAAAATCAAAAGTGAGGTCGATCCTGATCAAGAAGCTATAAAATATTGGATTAAAGTAAATCAAGTAAATTCTTTTCCTGTTGAAATTAACTTTCTCAAAGAATTCAAACAAAAAGTAAAAGTAACTCCCTTAAAAGATGTTGATATTCCTCTTTTAGTAATGAATTTAAATCTGTTTATTGATGATGAGGGTTTTTTGAGAAGTAAGGGTAGAATAAATAAATCTTTAAGTATAAATTTTGAAAAAGCTAATCCTCTGTTAATGGGAAAAAATCATGCTTTCACATCTTTGTATATAAGATATGCTCATGATCAAGTAAAACATCTGGGCATTGGGACAACACTCAATTACATTAGAGGTCAAGGTATATGGATACCAAAAGGTCGTGCAGCAGTAAAATCCATTCTTCTAGATTGCATAACATGTAAAAAATATAATGCACTAGCTTATAGGTATCCACGCTTTACAGACATGCCCAGAACACACATGAATTTAATTAAGCCCTACCAACATACAGGCATAGATTTTACATCTCATGTGTTTGTTAAAAGTAATAATACTTCTCAATTAGAAAAGATGTATGTTCTATGTTTTCTACATGTCTCAAACATAAAGAGCAGTACATTATATGCAAGGTTTATCAGTAGACCATCAAATGATAACAGTAAGCACTATATTAGCATTTTAAGCGTATTTGCAATACATTTTGCATATAACCATCTTATGTCTATGAGTGACAACGCTTATGATATTTTGCAAAGGGAGCGTCCGAAACTAATTTTCTGAATCTTTTATAATTCTGATGAAAGTTTCAAAGCGAAAGAATTTTCTAAAGAAATCAAAATAAAACAGGTTAATAATAAGATCACAATTTTTTCACCATCGCGCCAACGGCACGCCATTTCGGAGAACGTATGATAAAGAAGTGAAATACGAAGCCAAAGTGTTCATACTTAAAAGACAGTTGGTAAAACCCAAAGAAATACACCATTTATTTTGAACTTTTCGACAAAACTCTTTTAAGATATTAATTAAACAATCAAATAAAATTTCTCAGGACCAGCTCACTATAAATAGAATCTAGCCTTATCTGAATTGGACGCAATAACCATCCAAATGTTGTTCTTAAACTAAATGTAATAATTACCTTAACCTTAATATTTAAACAAATTATGCGACTTCATATTGAATCATGTTAAATTGGAGTGAAGTCTCCTTTAGTAAAGAGGTAAACTGGATTTCAAACCGACTGCATTTTAAACACAATAATGCAACGTTTGTACATGGTAGGCAACTTTAGGAGCGCAATGGCATGAAGGAACATATCTAATGAGACCTAGAGGCGGAAACAAAATCAAGACACAAATTGCTTTCAAAGGAGAAGATGGTTAGATTCAAAATCAAAACAGTTCGAGTAGATGTAGTTCTAAATTTAAAGATCTTACACCCCCCCAACCAAACATCACGGCCCATATTTGAGAAGTTAGGATAGTGGTTAGAAGTGCATAAATTGGGGTTTATGAACAATAAACATCCGCACATGTTAATATTAAAACAACTGTACTGCGTCGAAGGTGAGGGCCTGGCCATGCCTCCGAATATTCGCAGACCGTATTACCCCACTTTGCAAGCCTCAAATTTGGGGGAGCTCTTGCCAAAATGTCAACACAATGCATGCAACATCAAAATAAAATAGAGAAATAGATGAAATCGGTTAATAAGCCCTGCCCTTCTGGTGTAATAAATTTAATGCAAAACAGACTCCAAATTAAAACATAATTGGACCAAAGACCCTCAACCGACAAAGTCTGCCTTTGCAACACAAAGACATGTCTTTTATGCTCAAGCCTAAACCTGCTGATATGTGAACAAGTATTTGGTATGGGAAATCTAGATATTGGCGCGTAATTTAACAGATAGAATAGGAATTAGATTTAAGTCTATTAACAACTGGAACTTAAGTTATAACATGAAACTTTACCAAGCAGCATATGCACAATCACTCCATCTAAAGTTAAGTAGCCATTATTTGCTTTACTAATTCATGAACGCAATCTTAAACTGCCACGGAGTATAAGATTCATAATTTTCTTTTCTAAAGTGACATTAAAATTGCATATTAAAAAGCACATTCATTCTAAAATTAATATCATTAAACTAATAATTAAATTCAATAAAGCCGTCAAATAACATGGCTTTACAAACTACTTATATAAAACTACAGTCAGTTCAAACGACTATTGACTCAACAATATTCAAAGATAACTAAATATCATGAAGTCACAAGTGAACCTCTTTACTCACTCGGAAACCAGTGATGTAAAGAGTGAGTAATGAAGTAGTGCACTCAGAATATTAAGTACTCAGTATAACAGTATAACTTAGACCAGTATGTCGCAGAGTATCGACACAGTAAGAACGGTTTTCTTCAACCTCAATAAATAATAGGTTGTGTAATATATATTAACAATTAGCATTCCAACAAATTAAAAGTGAAGTTCAATAGTTTAAATATTAAAGCCGATCCTTAACCAATTAACATCTGAATTAAATTTCGGAAAAGATTACATAATTAAATAAATAAACAAATATATAAATAATAAATTAAAAGTTAAACAAAAGGGATAAATCACATCCTTAAATATATGAAATGAACTTATAACAAAACATCGAGTTTCCGTATCTCGCCATCAGATACAAGCTTTAAATAAATTAATGATACAATAAAAGTTCGCACTGTGTACTGTTAAATAAATAAAATATTTAGCATTAGGAGCCGTCTACAAAAAAAACTTTAATGAACATCTCAAATTTCCTACAGAAATCATCAAGCGAAAAATTACACAGTAAATAAAAAAATTTCTATCCTTCTATGGCCCATTTTTCAAAATCATTTTACAATATTAACTAGTAATAACATAAACATATAAACTCACTGCATTCAAAAAAATAGAAAACCAGACATTTTTGCAAAACATATATATTATAATATATAATATAAATATATTCCTATAATATAATATATATATATATATATATATAAATATAAATATAATATAATATATATTAATTATATAATTATATAATATATCAATATCATTATATCATATACTATATACTATATACCGTAAAATAATGGAGGGGAAAAAACGGTCAAAAAATCACCGTGTTTTTACTTTTTATTTAACTGACAATCATCGAAATAAACTCAGACCAATTTTAAGTTATATCTATACTTAATAGTTTTTTCTCACATTTAGAGTTTCCACTTAATGTTTTAGAATAATGAAAATAATAGATATCTTGAAATATATCTTTTAAAATCGTTAACAATTACATTCTTCAAAAAAAGTTGAATTCGGGGAAATAAGCCGAAGTCAGTGGCGTTGGCGGGGAAAGCCGGGTCAAATTAAATATTATTTACTTTGTGCTTGTCCAAACATAATATAATACTATAACTTTAAAAGTGTTAAAAATAGGAGTCTGATAATATCCTATCAGAATTAAATTATGGATTGATAACACACAAGCGTCTTAAGTTATCATTTTTTTAACAATTATAGCAAAACGTAGATTTAATACATAAATTTGAATTTTTTTTTCATTTTTATTGCTAAATAAAGCAATTGAAAAAAAAGAATTTATGTATGACGTCTGTAATACTAATTTGCTTAATAATAATAATAATAAATTTCAACTTTTTTTACAACAATAGAACACTTTTTATTACGAGTAGGATGATGACGACACATTATTCACAGGAAACTTTATCAAGAAAAAAACATTTTCATCAATATTATAAAATTAAATTAATTCAAACAAATTTTCATTAAATCTACTATTAATAATAATACCATAAATTAACAAAAAAGTTCCATGCCTTAATATCGAGAGGGCACTTTTTTTTTTATTATTCTTTTTTCTTGGGGTATGGCAATATGAATTTAAAGGATCTGTAAGAAATTCAGATAGTGTAGTTTTTTTTATATCCCTTACAATTAGAATCAGCACGAAAGATATGTAAATTAGACAAACATTAAACTAATGTCTCTATAGATTCTACAATACATTAAAAAAAAATCCCC
>JABUQX010098324.1:0-10169 GCA_015478945.1 Trachelipus rathkii
CCACATCACCCACGAACACACACACCACACCCCACACACCACACACTATACATCTGATACACAGACACCATTCAACCTATAACACCGTATATACACTTCACGATATACACTCCGGAACTTACACTTATTGACAATGCGTCACAACCACCCACACACACACATCTACCGACACTTTACACTTATACACCCATTCACTGTGGTTTATTATTATACACACTTCACTACCATTTTATCCATAGCCACTTACATTTACACTACACTCACACACACAGATTTATCACTCACACAGATGTTCACTTACCTTACACACAGATTACGTACACAACACAATCTTACACACGCACACATGACACCACCACACCACACAACACACCCACGCCAACACTCACTAACATATAACGTATTAATTAATATTAAAACTTTTATATTATTAAAAACATGTAAAATTATATATTACTCATTCAATGATAACTAAATTTTTCAAAGTTCTTAAAACTTCTTAAGTAAATCAATCTATACTAATATGACAAAGATATTAATTATAACTGTATAATAACTTTTGAATTTATAAATTTATAAACTATAAATTTAAATTTATTAACTTTTTACATAAAATTTTAGAAAAAATTTATTAAAAACATATAATTTACATACCTATAAAGCAATAAATCAGATAAATCAGTCTAAGGTCAGCCCCTACCTCTACACAAGCCATGCCACGTTATTTTCTTTGACTTACTGCTTTACACCATCTTTAGATAGTAGATAAATATACACATAAGTTTAAGGATGAATATAATGCAATTTTTATTAAATATTCTATTTATTTAATAACAATTATGCACTGTACAGGTTCGATGTTAAACTAAAAATATTTCAAAGTTTCTTAAAAATTCTGTATTTCTTATTATCATCAATTAAGAATAGAGGTCTGCTAAATTTTATTTTATTTAATATATCTGGCAGTGAGGTTTGGAATATGTATTCTGTAAAGTTCTGAAATAAGGTGCGAGGGAGGAATTATGCCCCCTCTAAGAATCAAACCATTTCCATCGACGATTAGAACATCCACTACTATTCTGAAATAATGTGGGTCAATAGTACGTTAGCTAATTAGGCCTAAATTTAGATAACTTTTGTTAGACGGGGCTAATTATTCCTAATTCCAGGTCAAAAGTAATTCCATATAGACAAGAATCATTGTTATTATTTTTATAACATATTTCAAACTGAAACATAGTGACGAGATCCTTAAAGGTAAAAGAAAGGTTTCTATTGATTTGTCGGAGTAGTTTCCCTAGTTCATAGCTAACACCAGCTCAGCATAACGCCGCACCCGCTAAAGGCAGCCACCCCCCCGTTGGTGCGTCCCGCCGGCCGTCCCCGACCCGCCACGCGTGCCCCGCGGCCGCAATATTTCCCGTTTCCCGCCCGCCGCGGTGCGCCCGCAGGCGCAATATGGCCGCCGCCGAATGAAGAAATTATACTATTTTTAAAGCTATATATAAATGAATTAATTCCATCTTAGCCATATAATATATAATTTGTTATATAATATATTAATATATAATTATAACATACCATATCGTATATACTTTCTTTTTAAATATACTAAATTGAATTATTTATATCATATACTATATAATATATAATTATATCTATTTTATAAGCGTATACTAAACTTGATAATTCCATCTTTCATTTCGCGCGGAAAATATTAGGTCGCACTGCGGCGCACGCGCGGGCGGGGAACGCGGAAAATTCTGCGCCTTTCTAGCGGTGTGCGCGACGTCTCGAGGTTCTTAATAAAATTAAGGGGACGTTGACTGCATTCGGTGACCCTTGTATGATACCTCACCAGCGATAAAAGTGTGCGAAAGGACTTGCTGCCTTCTGCTTGTGTGGCTTGCATCGCCCACCTGATAATGAGTAGTTAGCTTTTTTAGTAGATTTAAGGACATGTTTCATAGAAATAAGAATTATCTTTACTGAAACCGATCCAAATCACAAAATCAAGGAAAATCAAATATTAATTTTTCTGGTTCTGGTGGCACAGGATGACCGAACAAGAGATACACCACATGTGTTACAGTAAATTGAGAATTAATATTATAAAATAATAAATAACAAGATTCATTCTATACTGGAATAACCTATTTGACTGGAATTAGGAATAAAATATACCGGTCTCACAAAGGCTATATTAAAATTAGGCCAAATTTAGGGTGTAATGAGTCCATTGTGTCCCCATTTTACAGTATATCTGTTCAGTTCTGAAAATATTTTACCTGTTAGCTATTTAAAACACCCCGGGATACAAAAAGGAAATTATCCTAACATTAGCAAAAAAAGTATTTATTCAACACATTACAGAAGATGTCAGTTCGTTAATCTGAAGGGGCGGGGGTTGTCTTGTTTTCCGTGAGGATTGTCATTTACAAATAATAATAATAAATAAAAAAAATCCGAATTAATTTAAAAAATTGGAATATTTTTAGTTAAATCGAGTGAATAATATAACTAAGTATCTTGTTGTATTTTAAATAAAAAACTAGAATGATTTATAATAACAACATTTGAAATTAAATGAGTGTAAATTTGTTATTTTATTACTTATTTACATGGCTAAAGATTTTTATGTTAGCAGTAAGTCAATAGAACAAACTGGGACATAACTTGGTATAGAGGGTTGCTAGGGTCTTACTTTTACTGATTTATGCTTTTAAGGTATGTAACAATATAATGTTTTTATAAAAATTTCATAAATTTTAGTAACTTTGTTAAAATTAGTATAGATAAAATTTTATAAACAAAAATATAAAACACTTAATTAATAAATTCTTATGTTATGTATAAATTATTTATTATAAAAGTTAAGAAACTTTGAAATAATTTTTAGTTATATTTGACATGAGTAAAATGAAAATGTACATGTTTAATTAAAAACATAAATGTTTTAATAAACTATACGTTATATTGCACGTTAGTGTGCGTGGGAGTGTGTGTGTATGTGGTGGTGTGTGTGTGTGGTGAAATCATATGGTATTTCTTTACTGTAATAAATCTGTCGGAGTGTAAGTAAAATCTGCGTGGTTGTGAGGGTAAGTAAATCTGGGTGTGTGTGAGTGTAAGTGTAAAGGTAAGTGTCATATGGAGGAAGGAAAAGTGCCAATAGTGAATGTTTGTGTTATAAGTATCATAGTGAATGTGGGTATAAGTGTAAGTGGTGTGTTGGGTGTGTGTTAGAGTGTGTGTAGTGTGTGTGGTGTTGTAAGGGCTTGTCATCTAAGTGATAAGTGTAAATGTAATGTCATAGTGAATGTGGTATAAGTGTAAGTGTGTGTGTGTAAGTGAGTTTGCGTGGGTGTGTGTGTGTGTGTGTGGGTGTGGTGCGCTGTGTAGTGTGATTCTTAAATATAATAACAATAGGCCGTGAAAAGTAAATAACACACTAAGTATAATAAAATAAAAATAAATAATACAAAATAATAAAAATATAATAAAATAATAAATAATAAAAAGTATTATTTAAAACAAAATAAAAAAATTGAATTTAATAAATACATGAGTTAAAGCAGTAAAACATGAGTAAAGCAGTAAAGCAGAGAGTAAAGCAGTAAAGCGTGATTAAAGCAGTTAAACATGAGTTAAAGCAGTATAAACATGAGTTAAAGCAGTAAAGCAATAAACAAAAGAATATCAATCCCCCTTCGGTTATGTACACACCTTAATTGATTACTATTACGCTTTAAGTATACGTTAATAAATATGAGTTAAAGCAGTAAACCTTGAGTTAAAGCAGAAAACATGTAAAAGCAGTAAAAATGAGTTAAAGAGTTGTTAAAGCTAGTAAAACAAAAGATAATAATCCCTAGGTTGTTAGTAACACCTCTAGTTGATTACTGATTACCCTTTAAGGTATGTAATGCTATAATATGTGAGTTAAGCAGTAAAACATATAAGTTAAAGCAGTAAAACATGATTAAAGCAGTAAAACATGAGTTAAAGCAGTAAACATGAGTAAGCAGTAAAGAAAAAAACAAAAGCATACTATCCCCCCTAGGTTTAGTAACACCTCTATTGATTACCTGAGTTACACGCTTAAAGGTAATGTAATGCTTAATAAGATGTAGTCTAAGCAGTAAACTTTAAATTAAGCAGTAAAAACATTGAATTAAAAGCATTAAACAGAGTTAAAGCAGTATAAAGCAGTAAACAAACTACTAATCCCACCGACGGTTAATAACACCTCTATTGATTTACTATTTACTGCTTTAAATTTTAATTGTTAATGTTTTTCAAATTTCGTACATTGTAGTAAAATAAAATGTATTATTTATCCGCACTCTTGTCTTTTTTTCTTCTTACATACAATTTTTAAATTTACTAAATTAAAAAGTATAAGTAAAAGATTAAGTAAAATAATGTTAAAAAATTATGTAAAAAATAGTCTGTAATGAGATTACAGTTTTAGGATAGCGAAAATGTTTTAATAAAAAATGGTTATCATGAAAAAAAATGAAGTTCATATATATTGAAAAGAATTCTTTGAATGTTTAAGTATGAAAAAAAATGAATACTTTATAGTATATAATTTTCAGTCGCTCGGGGGTCGACCACGGTGCGATCCTCCATCCTTTGCGAGGGTCTGCTGCGCTGTGGCGGAGCTTATCATCTAGAGTAGACAAAAATGAATCATCAAGAGGACATCATCGAAATATAGATGTATCAAAGATGACTCACAAAGATGAGCAACAAATGAGCTATCGAGTGTCGGAGTGTAAGGAACCTTGATTAGCCACAGATCCCTACCAGAGGTACGCATCAGTACCTGGATAGCTCAAGCGCTGAGAGTGGACTAGTGCAGGGTGTGTTAGGTATGCGGGTGTAGCTAGTGTAGGTGACGCTAAGTGAAGCTGGGCTGTAGCTAGGTAGTGATGGCTAGGTGTAGGTAGGTTAGTTAGGTTAGTTAGGTACGTAGTATAGTAGGACTAGCGCTAGGTTAGTTAGTTAGTTAGTTATGTTTGGCAAGGTCAAGCCGAAATATCATGGTCAAACAGGTTAAAATTATCCAAATTTACGCCCAAAAGAAAGGACAAAAAATTACCGGGCAAAAATTGAACCCGGTGTCTGCAAAGTGTGGTAGTGTGTGGCGTACCGCCACGTGTTGGATTAGATGTGATCGAAATATCAAAAATAGGCTAGCCGTAAATAAGACCAAAAACAAATACCGTGGGCAAAAACATGACCATATAATTATATATATAGATATATTATATATATATATATAGAATATAATATTATATAAATAAGTATAATATAATTAATATAATAATAGTAATATATATAATAATACTGCCTCCTCTCTCTCTCTCTCTCTCTCTCTCTCTCTCTCTCTCTCGTCTCTCTCATATATATATATTTATTATATAATTATATATAGTTATATATATTATATATATATTATATTTATATAATATATATAATATATATATATATAATTTATATATAAAGATATTATTATTCATTATTTATCTATTATTTATATTATTTAATATATTTTATTATATTATATTATTATTTAGTATAATGTATTATATATTAGGCTTCCACGGCACGGTTAATGACCTGATTTCAAAATATCTCATTACCGATCTCACGTTTAGATGTGTGGACTTAAAGTCATAAATTGCCCGAGTGGGAGGTATTCGAAGCGGTCGAGTTCTATTTTGAAATATGACACGAAAAGAACTCGAAACGGTGAAGACGATAAGCTTGAGGTGGTAAGAAAGTTTAGACAGAGAAAAGGGCGTGAAAAAATCGTGGCGAGACCTGGCCATGTGGGGGGTGTGTTGTGATGTGTAGTGTGTGTGATGTGTGTGTGTGTGTAGCTGAGGTGGTGAATTTGAAATATAGTTAGGATGGTCTCGGAAGAATCATAAAAGTTTGTATAAGTTATTAAAAGATACATATTAATTATTTCGTAAAATATAATACTTTAAACGCCTCCTTTCAAAATACAAATATAGTAATTACTAAGTACAAAACGTATGAAAGTACACCTTAGTTGGCCTATCTACTAGCACGGTTCTTTGTTGCGTGGTTCTTTGCTACGAATGCGACGGATTCCGGAATTTGATAAAACGTTTGACGCGCTCTTCCATTGGGCGATGGTGGACCGATGACATTGCGAATTATCCCGACGAAAATGACCGACGATTGAAAAATTATGCACGAAGATAACAGAGCTTTGATAAACACAAAATGCCGACGCAAATCAACAAGGTTCGTAGTACCATGATAAAGTAAAAAAAAAAAAAAAAAAAAAAAAAAAAAAAAAAAAAAAAAAAAATAAATAAATAAAAAATAAAAAAATTTCAATCAAAAAATAAAAAAAAAAAAAAAAAAAACAGCCATAAACACACAATCCCCTCATTACGATTGTGCTCCATCGCTGTCAGCTGGTCAGCACGCAAATCAAGATTTTTAAAGTAACCCCTAAAATATTGAAAAGATATAAATTTTTTATGGGTATCATTTAAATTAAGGTTGGAATATACGATGCTATCTTAATTTTTAAAGATATTTATTAAAATTAATAATATTAAAAAAAAAATGTTTCCTGCATTAAAATATTCGCTGAATTCAAAAAATTTTGTTTTTTAGTAGCTACGATTGTTTTTTAGATACAGGTGTCAGCTAATCGGGACCATGGCCTAGGTATAATTAGGTAAGACTAGTTACCATAACCAAACTGACATAAACAAACTTCATAACCTTTATCAAAGTCATAAACAAAACTTTAACTTCATACGACTTTATACTATTAATATACCAAAATAATAAATTCTTTTTGGTCAATCATTTAAATATTTGGCAAATAAAATTTCCCCCAACCCGACTTACTAGTGATTTTACTATTTCATTATATTAATAGTTATCAATTATTCATATATCTTTATAGGTTTTAATTCTCAAAATGGTGCCATCCATGTATGATAATTATAGGTGTGCATTTCTTTGTGAAATTTTTTAAGATATTTGTTAAAATAATGTATAAAACTGGTTGCCAGCAATGTATTAGGGTGTTTTTAATACATTTCAGTATATTTTGTCTTTATAATTTCAATAGAGTAGGCTAGGAATAAGTATTGCACAAGATCTAGGAAATTACTAGGCAAACTACTATTTTTTTCAACATTATTCAATCTACCTATACAATACTGTGATATACTACTCGAGCATCAGCCTAGCACATACTGCCTAGTTATCAAATTACTTGCTGAAATCAAGCAAATAATAGGCTATTAGCTATTCAATTGGAGTCCCTTGACACAACAAAACTAATGTAGGTAGCCTATAACCTAGCCTAATCCATGAATTCAGACTAGTTTAGCCTATAGCCTACTATACAAATAGTTGAAATAAGAAATGAAACGATTCTTAATAACTTCATCAATATTATTATAAATAAAAGGCGACGTTTCATAATGATATTCAGTAGTTGAACAAACTTTATATTATATGTTTATTTATTTATAGAAGGGCGTGGTGCATGCAGATTGCAGAGCATACACCCACAGTGTAAATATATTGGCATTAATTTTAATTATATCTATACCATGACGCCATTATAAGCAGTGTCATTGACAGGCCCTGGGTTTCCAGGTAGGGGAAAGGTTGCAACTTTGCGCTGTTTTTAAAAATGACCTTATTATCAAGTTTTATTTTAAGGCCGTATTCGTTTTTTTGTATTTGGTGCTTACGAACGGTAAAGAATATGGTTGAGTTGGGTTCGTTTTTGTCAAATTTAGCGAAAAATCGTAAAGAATGCTTACCAAACGTAAAGATTCCTTAATTCTGTAAGGTTGCTATTTCCGGCACTTGCGGAATTTAGGTTTTTTGTCATTTGTGCTTACTCATGGTAAGTAATGCAATATAAAACTATTATATACTTTACATATATATCTTCTATTTGCTCATTTTAAGTTATTTTATTTTGGATATAGTATTTTATTTTAGATATAAAAACTATTAGCTATATACAGATCTTTTATTTATTAGTTTTTAGGGGAAATTTATATTTTTGTCTACATGTGGTATCCATTTCACTAAATTTCCACTAAAAAATCACAAATAAGAAGATAAATGCCGAAGCACAAAAAATTCAAATAAACGGTCCTAATAAGTCGTGCTTGTGAAATCAAAAATTTAAATATCAAAAATGTAAGGTTAGGAGTAAATTGTAATTTTCCCCTTTCTTAACCTTTATCAACCTACCTATTCTCTTTATCTCATACTCTCCTTACAATTTTAACCTAATAAGTTAGGTTAGTTATAATTTAATAAAGCTACAAGGCTGAGTTTATCCTAAAAACTATCAAGAGCTTCCTCAAGGACCAAAAAGTCTTTGAATAACCAACAAACCCAAGGTAATGCTTATGTAGTTACACATCAATTGTATAACATATAATTTTTTTTTAGTTCTATTATCATTCAAAGAACTTTTTTGCCTCATTGTTGTAATCTAATATAAGGATCCAAACGAACGGGTTTTGTTTGGCGCTAAGTTCTCTGATAACGTCGTGCGTAGCAAATATTGCAAATAATAATCAACCCTATCTCCGAAGTTATAGCAGTTTCTAATTACATAGTCCTAGGAAATGGAAATCATATTTTAATATTAAGGTTTATTGGATAAAGTATAAGAAAATAGAGACGGTAGAAGCCACGTGGGCTATCGAGACTAGCCCCTATTGGGTTTTTTGTCCTAAGTTTAGTTAGTCTTAGTGTTTTAATTTCAAAATTTGTATGAAAGTTTTAGATAAGCAATGCAATCATTGCCTTAACCATATCCATTATACGTGATTTCCTAAAAAATTCAAGCTCAACTTAGGCCTCTAGTAGGTCTAGGTCATTTTCAACCTCTCAAAAATTTGTTGTTTTTTTTTGTGGTCTTCTAAACCTTTTCTGAAAATTCAAATCAAATAATTTGGGCCATAGTGGTAGGCAATATCTCATTTTTCCTCAAAAATTCCATTTTAAAGATAGGGCTATCTAGGCCTAGATCACTTTTCAGAACTTCAAATAGTTTTTTTGGTCTTAATAGGCCTTTTCCGAAAATTCAAATCAAAATAATTTGGCCTGGTGTAGGCTATCTTTCATTATTTCATCACCCCTTAAAGGTTTCATTTGTCCTTGGGTCATTCTATCCAAATTTCAGGCGAAAATGTCTGAACCAGAGATACAAGCCCTTCTTTATAGAGTTAATAAAAAATCTAAGAATTAGTTCAAGCCATTTCATCCCTTCAGGTCATTGGTAAGTATTTATCTATGGGTCACAAAGAGTAGGCCTATAGATAATAATAAGATAAAGGATGCAGTTTATGTAAAAGGATCTTGTGGAGGAAGTAGAGTCCTGTTAAAAAATAATAATTAAAAAAAAATTATATATAACAAAAATAATAATAGAAAATTTCTACTTTTCATAGTTTTAATTAATAAGGAGTTTATGTAACGAATAAGAAGTTAATTACAAGGTTTGACTAATCTTAATATTAAGTGAATTAAAAAATCGAAAATAGCAAAGTTCAAACCCTCAAAAAAATACTTGCTCTCTTTTCAGTGAATCTGTTCTTAGAGCTCAATATAGATTGTGGTTTCTTTGGGGGCAATGAAACTGATGAGTTTACTAACTACCCTGTGATGTAAATCCTTATGACAACTGAAGACTTTAACAGAAATAATTGAATTACATTAAACTTCATTGGCTAAAAACTAACTAAAAAGGGATATGCGTACTCCCTAATTAATAATTATTCATTAGTGAATAATAATTATAAATAAAGGCTCTTGAACTTCTAGATAAAGAGTTTTTAGATGAAAATTTTCTCATTGATTGAAATTATTAAAAAGAATAATATCTTTAAAAACCAGTATTTGACCCAACATATAATGAGACTAGGGTTTACTTAAAAGATATCAGAACATTAATATATATGAACTTGAGAGTTATAACCCAAATATCTTGAGGAGGCACTGATTAGTAGTACTTAGCCACAAAGTTTATCAAAATTACCTAGTGAAGGAGAGTACTCGCAACTTCGCAAGTTGAATACCAATTACCCCGATAAAATCAGATATTTCGAAAAGCTATCAATGAAGTTATA
>JABUQX010098325.1:0-7500 GCA_015478945.1 Trachelipus rathkii
ACACACACACACAGAGATAAAGAAGGGTTTAAAGATCTTAGATATAATACAAGTGAGAGCTATAGGCGATAGTTAGAAGGATCAGAGCGGCTTCTTTTCTTCGGAATAGGTTTTACATGTACGTGCTTCCAACACTGAGGGGAAGTGCTAGTATTAAGACATAGAGAAATATAGTTGAACGAGTTGCGGGATGTCCAGACGTAAAGCACATTTCACCCATCAAAATTCGGGTTTTTTCAACGCCAACTGTGTTAAACAATAACTAAACGGGATAATAACCGAGTAAAGATAAACTCATATTGAGAGGAGCGTTTAGGAATTTTGGAAAAAAAGTTTTTATCTCCTACGATAGAATCTAATAGCAATTTACAATCTGTAGAAAAATATTTTATAAACTCGTAAATTAAGGTAACGGTTAACGGATGTACGGGAAAATTTTAACTCGTTAACGTTAATTTACAAATGTAACTCGTTAATAGTCCGGTTATTCCTTATTCGAAATTACACGAAAGGCGTTAAAGTTAACGAAAAAAATTAACGAGTTAATATAACGGAATTACGCTTTAACCGTTAATGCCACCCTTTGCATATATATATCATATATTATTATATTATATAACATATATATTATATAATTACTACTATTATACTTTATAGATATATAATATAATCATAATATACTTATATATATATATAATTTGATATAATGTGAAGCTGAGAGTATGTTGGGGAGGTAAAGACGTGGAACAATCTCTGAAAACGGTGCAGAAGTATTTTGTTCGAGTTGAGAAATGGTTCCACACACTTGGAAAATAAAAACAAAATAAATATATCACTAAAAGTAAATATGGATAGCATATTTAATTCCTCATAGTTACCTTTCCAAACCCCATCTACGCTATAATCCCCCAACGTAAAACACATTTATACCTCCTCCTTTGACAAGGTCTTTCAAACATGTTTACAAAAATTATTTTAACTCAATTCTATGCCTCGATCTTTATGAATTTATTTGTCAAAAACTAAAAAAAATATTGTACAAAAGAATATGTACAAAATAAACGTTGAAATATGAAACTAAAAATAAATATTTTGATTACTAATTCGTTTTTAGCTTTGACATTTTGCAATAATATACACTATATTAATAATATATATATATTATATAATAATATAATATAATTTTATATATACTAATATATATATATATATAAATTATATATTAATATATATAATAATATATATATATATAATATTGCAAAATGCACATTATGTCAAAAGCATGCAACCACAAGCATATATATTAATACTGTAATGTAAGTAACAATAATTTAATAAAACAAGAAAAAGTATCATAATAAAGATCTTTTTTTTAAAAAGAAAATTAATTGTAAGGCAATAACTTTTATAATTTAATATTTATCTTTTTGTCTTTTATTATTAATTATTTTGTCATACTACAACAAAATATTTGTCCCATCTTCTACAGACCATGAAACTACAGCAAGAAATATATTATATATATATATAAATATATATATAATATATATTAATAATATTATATATATAATAATATATATATATATATATATTATATATATAAAAAATAATATATAAATATATATAATATATATTATAATTATATAATATATTAAAGACATTTTTCAAACTGTTAACCGTTTTGCAATCGAAGTGTTTTACATATATTGTTGTGCCATGTTCAATAAGTAGAAAAATAAAAAATCCCTCGAAACATGTTTAACTTAAAACCAAATACAACAATTAAAAGAAAAAGTTCGACTCAGATAACAAAGCCGAAAAAGAAAAAAAATCGAGACAGAAGAATACGGAGAAGACTACCTCAACAGCCTTTGAAATGTGTGTGTGTGTGTGTATTCACATTGAACAGTTTAATGTATTCTATAGCAAAGCGTTACACTGCTATATAAGAAACTTAATTATACATAAAATAATGAACAATGAATTAGTAAAATATACCATGAAAGTTATTGCAGAAATAAAATATCATTTCAAAGTTATTAATATAATACATTCAAATCTAAAAAAAGTAACAAATAAAAAAAAAAAAAAATAATAAAAATAAACAAATAAAAAAAAAGACGCGTTTGAAGAATTGGATTCACCATGTGCGAAGGAAAGAAAAAAAAGATTTTTTTTTCTTTCTGTTTCGATTTTGAATTTCAAAGAACTGGAAACTTGACAAAGAGACAATGAACAAAAGAGTTGAGATATAGAAAGGATAAATAGATAAATAGAGAGAAAAAAAGGAAAAAATAGATAAGAAACAAAAAAAAATAATAAGAATAATATTTTTCCGCACCTCAAAATTTGGCTAAAGTTTTAACTTTTTTGAAAGAATTATAATAGAATAATAAACTTTTTCGAAAAATTTCTAATACGAGATTCATAATATATTTATATATATATATAATATATAATAATATAATATTAATATTATTATTAATATACCTAATAATATATATATATATTATATATATATATATAATCATATATATATATAATATATATAATATACATACAGTAATAATATATATAATAAATATATTAATATATATATATATAATATAATAATTCACATATATATATATATATATTATATATATATATATATATATATTATATATATATATATATATAAGATATTATATAATTCAATATATATATATATATATATATAATATATCAATAATAATATATTAATTTATTATATATATATAATAATATATCTATATATAATATATATTATATATAATCATATATATATTATAATATATATAATTATATAATATATATATAATATATATATTTTGTGATGCAGTCTAATCAGACAGTTATGAAATGTTGAAATTGAGGATGTTGCGGATGTATAAGATAATAAAAGTAAATTATTCCTTTGGTATCGTATACTGTTAAAATAAAAATATCTTATTAGAATTTAAATATATATACTATATATTATATATATATATATAAAATATAATATATTATAAATATATAGTCAGACTTCATTTGAAGGAAACCTTAAAGAATATATATAAAATAGTTTTTAAAAGGTAAAATGTGAGAGTAGGAGAGTGGAAGAGTGGGAGAGTATAAGAGTGGGACCAGTGTTGAAGAAATCAAACCGAATTTGCATAAAGATGTCTGGCTTTAAGCATCTTCGTTTTGAAACAATTTTCAGGAATAAAAAACCCATGGTTAAATTGAACTTTGTCTGTTACGAAAAAATCTTAATTTAAATAATCATTACAGTATATTAAATAATTATTACTAAGTTACCATACCATATGCAAAATTAAACTATTGCTTTAACCATCCAAAACTAACTTTAAAAGAAGCCAATGTAATAAAAACTAAAAATTTATTCTGTATTCTCCCTTATATAGTAATCTTAATTTAATGAAACATAATACATTAAAAATGTAGTTTGAGCATATATATGTATATATATATATACTAATATATATATATATACAATATTTAAATATATATATATATTACTCAAGATACTTCCTATACATAGAATGAATATATAATAATATATAATATATATATATATATAATATATATATAATATGATAATATAATATATATATATAAATATATATATATAATATATATAACATTTATAATAATATATATAATATACTATATATATATATAACTATCATATACTATATATATATACTATTATATATATAATAATATTATTATATATTATATATAATATAATATACTATATAACTATATTTCATAAATGCCTACACTTAAATTTTAAAACCAAATATACCTGTAATGCTCAAATTCATTATTTTTCACATGCAAACAAACAAACATAACAATAATGCATTTTAATATATGCAGCATACAGAAATACTTCATGCATAACAGCAAGATTTTAATCACTTAGCATTATACATACGCGCATGGTAATATAAATTTTTTTTAAAATTACTACCATAAGAAGAAAGCAAAATGCAACTTTACCAAACAACATCAAAAAATCTAAGCATTCTATTATTTTTTCAATGGAAGAAAGAAGCCCATTTCTCGACGTTTGACTACCATCCAAGAATAGAAGTTAATAACGTATGATATCTTTTTAGCGTCCTGCATTGAGTGCAATTTTTTTCTCCCTTGATAATTTTTAATGAACGCTGGAGAGAGAGAAAAGTAATAAGACTTATACACTTTTATTTGAAACTTTAATATAACATTACTTGATTCTTTATAACTACAAATTGAAAAACGTAAAACAGTAACCATTATACTGCTGTAAATGATACTTTTTTGGGAAAGGGAGATAACAATATATATATATATACTATATATATATATTTTATTATATAACTAATAATATAATATATATAATATAATACTATATATATATATATCATTAATAGATACATATATTATATATATCATATTATATATATATTATATATTATATATATTATTATAATTTATATATATATATAATAATACCTATTATATATAGCTATATATAAATATATATATATAATATAAATATATAATATATAAATAACTATATATATATATACATAATATTAATAAATTATATAAATATAAACTATAATATATATATAATATATCATCATATAAATATAAATATATTAATATAATTAATATATACTAATAATAATTAAATAATTTTAAAAAAAACTTAAAAAATAAATTAATTAATACCCACTAAAATACATAATATATAATAATATAAAAAAAAATAATACAACAATATATATATAATATAATATCATATAAAATAAATAATCTTAATAATAAAAAAATATATACAAGAATAAAAATAACATAAAAATAAATATATAATAAAAAAAAATATAAATAATATAAAATAATATAAATAACATATTAAACTAGATGGGGATATTGAAGATGACGACACAATCTCAAAGTAAGCTGGGCACTAAATGAAGACCAGAGATCATATTATATACCAAACCATTATAATTATCACAACTTAACTTCAGACAATATACTCAGACGCAGTTAACATATTCGAGCTCGAGAATATGTCTAGAGAAGTAAACAACAATGATAAGTGGGATATAAACTGAGAGATAAAATAGTATAAAAAGAAATAAACCCGTTGGATCTCGTAGTGGATGCAGGATATTAATATAAATAATAAAAAAAAATATAAAAGGGATGAGAATATAATTATGCAACTGAGTAATACCAACAATGATATATAAAGATAAAACGAAATGCCCACATAAACAGAAACGGAAGATGTTAATCACAATATATAATAATAAATTTCGGGAGACAGAAAAAGTATTTGGGACCAGTGGATATTAAAATTATAATGAGATTAAATAATAAAATAATTTTATATATAAAATTTTTAAACATTATATAATAATTTTAATAAGATAAGTACGTAAAATATATCAGAGATGTTTAGAATAATATTATTTTTTGCGAATTTATTCTGAATTTGATATCTTGGTAACCCACACTATCGACAATGTAAGTATACAATATATGATATTACGGATTGGTAATATTAATGAAAAGTAAATGAACAATAATAACATATTTTCCTAATAATAACAATAATAATAAATTTTATACTACTAAGATTTTATATAACTAGTACTAAATAAAAGCAATAATATAATAATAATAATATAATACTAATATATCAATTATAATAATAATATAATAATAAATAATAACTCAAGTGTTAAAATAATAACAATTAATAATAATAATAATATAATAATAAATAATATCCATAAATAATAATAATAATATTAATATAATAATATAATAATAAATAATAAATAATAATAATAATAATAATAATAATAAAATACTAATAATAATAATAATAATAATAATAATAATGAAAGCAAGTAATACTACGCTTGCAATATAATATAATTAATAAAATAAATAATAATAAATACTAATAAAAATAATAATAATAATAATAATAATAGAAAAGCAGTATACCCTAGTGCCAATATAATAAAATAATAAAAAGTCCAAAATCAATAAATAATAATAATAATAATAATAATAATAATAATAATAATAATAATAATAATAATAATAATAATAATAATAATAATAATAATAAATAATAGATAATTAATTTATTATTTAATAGTATTATAATATAATTACCAACATAATTATTATTTGTAGGAATAGTCTTCTTTGAAGACACAAAGGTGTCTCAATAGAATGACAATTTCCAATGTAATAACTTTGCTTTTGTTTCTTAATGAATCTAGCTTTTACAGGAAAGCCAGAGGCCACTTAGAAACTTGCAAGCAAGGTTTACTAGAGGGAAGACTAATTATTATTACTAAACAGAGGTAAAGCCTCTGTCTATGGGAACTTAACTTGCTCCACCACCAGGGTTAAACTATATCTACCATTACCACTAGTTACAATTTTCATGCACGGAATTCGCGGCGTGAAAGTTACACAAAGTTCAGGAACTCGCTAAACTTCGAACCATAAATTTTATTATTTTGCGACAAAAGAAAATTAATTTTATGAATGTATATATATAATATATATATATATAATATCTATAATTTATATATATATATATATATATATATATATATATATATATATATATATATATATATATATATTATATATATATAAAATTATAATATATATATTATATATATATTATATATATATATACATGGGAACCATCAACTGATGGTTTGTAATTATAAAAATTATAATTTATATTCTACAAATATTAAATTTCAATATTTGAAGTGAACACAATCGTAAATTACAATTCCGACCTGTTCACATTTGTGAGGTATTTCTGAGACCGCGTGACATTAAGAACGCGTGACATTAAAGTCGCGTGACATTGAAGCCGTGTGACATTGAAGCCGCGTGACATTGAAGTCGCGTGACATTGAAGCCGCGTGACACTGAAGTCGCGTGACATTGAAGCCGCGTGACATTGAAGTCGCGTGACATTGAAGCCGCGTGACACTTTTTATTTTTTAATTTTCTATTATTTTCTGATAAATATTTATGGGTTTATGTATATTTTCTAACAAATATATATATAAAGAGTGATTTCCAATTACAATATTTAAAGGGGGAATGTTACAATGACATTTTTACGATGAATTTTACTCTTTCAATTTTTACGTTTGTGTTTACTTTTATTCCCTCTATGATAAATTTTTCCAAATCTTTTATTTTTCCAATTTTCCCCTTTAGCGTTTTTGCTTACTTTTTGAGTTTGATTTTATGGTTTGTATGTTTAAAAAAATAAACAAAAATCAGTGTACATCACGTTGGGTAAAAATGTGCTTGGAAATATTATATCTTTTAAGCTTTCGCCGAAGAGAGAGAGAGTAGAATAAAAGATAGATAAAAACCTCGAAGAAATCTCCACCTATACAAATAAACTGGACATTAGAA
>JABUQX010098325.1:17500-20196 GCA_015478945.1 Trachelipus rathkii
ATATATATATGATATAAAAATAATAAATTAAGATAGATATATAATAATATATATATATATATATATATATATATATAATATAATATATATATATAGAATATATATAGATATATATAGTATATATATATATATATATAATATATATGCAGGGTGTCTCATGGTATGATAAAGGTACGGATGTATTAAGTATGAAGAAAATGTGTAAGAATAAGAAGTTCGATTATTTAATTCATTAAGGATGATGGGAATATGTACGTTGGTGTCTGCAGCTACGCGCAATTGACGAAAACCAGAACGCACAAAACAAATGAATGCCATGTCGATGGGATGATATATATTTTAGTAAGCAATTCGTGTGAAATGCACATAAAAAATGAGGTGGGGTCTTCCTCTCAACATTTTTTGAGATACGGTTGTTTGTTTCCACGCAGGTACCCAATAAACAAACTAGACGCCATATGGCATAGAACACATATCCTTTGCTTAATAAATACAACTGTACAAGGTTGTAAACGCGTCAATGTTAACCGAAAACAAATTAGTTTTAAACATTGATATGAAAGGGTTGACGAAAAAATTGGTATTGAAAACAGTTGCATAGTATCGATACATGAATATGTAAACGTTGTTATAGTTCATAACAAATTTACACCTTATGAATCAATCCACAGCATGCAAGAAGGGAGAAGAACTTCAGACGTTGAATCAGACTGGTACATACGAGTATTTATTCAGAATGGTTGTTCGATGAAGCGCATCGTGCCGCATACCATCGCGAATACATGTCCCATCAGCCCTCTGGACGGCCCGATGAACAGTATGATGCAACGGAAGGATTGATATACCCCTACAATGCGTTGAGTTATCGAACGGCGAGAATCATTCGGCGAGGTAAATACAATGCGGTCATATAAAAACCCAGCAGTAAACACGTTGTAATGCTTGAGAATATCCACACAAGAAAGTAGATCAAGTACGGTGTTTAACGAATTCGTCAAGATGAACGCCGGCAGGCCATCGGGACATGGCGGCAGATCTTACGAGCCATCTTCCCGGGAAAGGTTCTGTCAAGGTGGTCGGTCATATAGCTGCATTATGTTCTGGACATCCATCATGTTTGGACCTATATTCATCGCACGTGTCCTTAAAGGCATATCACTCAGAGGTCAACATAGAGACGGTCTGCGAGGAAATGGGAGATAACGCATGTCTTGTCAAGTTTCACTCGAAGAAATAAGAGCCCAAAATCCTTACTATTGTGTTACCACACCAAACGTTTGACCGAGTATGAAGATCTGGGATGGCTAGTGAATGCTTATATGGCGGCTTTGTTTTCCGCCAAATGTCGGAAGTTCCACCTGTTATACATACCGTTATTGGTAAAGTGAGATTCATCGGGTCCATAAATATTTCCAATAGATCTGCAGGAAACATCATACATTAGAAGGACAACTAATGACAAAGCCGGAAAGGAATTCACCAGCACCTGTTTATTGGTCTTACGATGCAAAACCAGATGCCAATGTAGGGGCCGGTATATAAATACATGTATGTATGCTAATACGAATCCGTTCGTATGGTTGCCTTCGATAGTTCCCAAGAACCGAAACTAGCCTTGCCGTGAATGAGGATGTTGGTTTTCATGGGTGTATATCAAACGTCCAGTTCGACGTCGAAATATATGTACAAGACACAACCCACCACATCCCAGTATGGTGATGAATTGGTGAGGGTTGAAACTTCGAACTCTGTATCTTGAAACCGTCATAAGGATTAAACTCTAATGGAATGCCATGTGCTCCCGTGGTCGTCAGGTGTGGATAACTTGTCCAGTTTCTGCAGCAGCTCTGCGAGGCATTAGCTGTTTTGCGTAATGTCACCCCAACATGGTCACCTTTTCGTTCCTGGAAATATACTGGTAATGTGGCATGTTTCGAGATGTATGGAGTCGACAAAACAACCACTCATGAAGTATAATACGTTTCTCACTACACTAAATTACGGATAATTTGTAGGTTATGACATAACCTCCATATGATAGCTGTTAGGTAATGGTTTGTACACAATTCACAATGGCCGTATTTAATAGGACTTACGGATCTATATGAAAATTCTTAAAAAGGTATGCATAGGTTATTTTAATTTAATTTTCCTAGTGTGGCTGTATCGATAATTTTTAAAATACTATTGATATAACCTATATGTATTTAGCCCTAATATTTACATATTAACACGTTTCGGCCATTATTGTATTTACATGATGTCTACGGAGGACCGTTTCTAGTTGGTGTATGGTACAAATTGACGTAGGAAACGAACAGCCGTATAATTCAAAATAAGATCAAAATGAGAAGTGACACCCCAACCTGATTTTTATGTGCACTTCAAAAGGAGAAGCCATAAAAAGAATATATCATCCCAAATTCGACATGTGCGCGATAGTTTGTAGCGCGGAGTTCTTAATGCCGCCGACGTGCCGCAAGACACCAACCGTAACACTATCCGCAAACACCGTGGGTCCTTGACATGAATAATAAAAATCGAAACTATCTAGATTTCATTAAGGTAGAGATAAGGAGTAGTGTGTACGTTAACAGGTGGTCGCGCACACGCAATACGTGAAATCGCGCACCAAACATGGCCGACATGTCGAATGGGATTGATATATTTTTTTAAGTTTTCTGATATCTCTTCCC
>JABUQX010098326.1:0-5000 GCA_015478945.1 Trachelipus rathkii
TGCATGGTTTTGCATACATTGTAGGTGAAACGTTGTGAAAAATATTAATGTTTTCATAATCCATTTTTCCTATACTTAATCTTAAATTATTAGGATACAGAGGTTGGTCCTTGGTCCTCTTAAGTTAAACTGTCACCAAATAAGGAAGAGCAAATAGGGAGCCACGTACCTTGTTATATTGTTATAAGATAGTTACAGTAATAGAAAAATATCTATTCTGTGTTCTTATAGTCATTATTATTCTTTAAAAATTGTATTATTTAATACATTTATTAATTATTTTATCATTTATTGATAATTGTAACCATAGCATGTGGAGGAAAGAAAATATTGAA
The DNA here is from genome assembly GCA_015478945.1 of Trachelipus rathkii. Classification (NCBI taxonomy): domain Eukaryota; kingdom Metazoa; phylum Arthropoda; class Malacostraca; order Isopoda; family Trachelipodidae; genus Trachelipus; species Trachelipus rathkii. The sequence continues at coordinate 336 of JABUQX010098326.1, forward strand.
AGTTGTGAGTGAATGTAGATATTCTACCAAGTGCTCTTAATATAATATTGTTATTTTATTTTCAGATAATGTATGATGATATTGAATTTCATTGGATTTATAATTCTTTATAACACTCATCAAAGATTATACCACTTGATCCTGGCCTCTCTTATGTTAACGGTAGGCTCTTCTGAAAATAGAGTATTCAGGAAGGAAAAACGGTATTTAACCCATAAATATAAATGGAATACTAAAGTAGGCTATGAGTCTGTTAGAGCATTATCCAACTATGTAAATATAATACCAAAGAATATGTCATAAAAGGTAAAATTAGCCTGCTATGGGCATTAACCCCATGGCATAGCAAATAAAAAGAAATGAATGATGATAATAATAAAAAGAAAATGGTTTTATACCGAATAAAGAATTTGACATAGAAGAAATCCCGTCAATTATGACTCGGATTTATAATATAGTTATATATATATATATATATATATATATATATCGAATGTGTGATTCATGCGGTTATGTCAGTCCTAAATAAATATGTAAATATTGTTAAATTAGTCAGTCAAATTTTGGGGATCAATTATGATACCATATATACATTTATTGTATAAAGATTGTTGATTTTAAATGTCAATTATGACGTTTCTTTGTTTTGGTAATGGTTGTTCTTAAGAAAATTGGTTTATTTTAAAATGTCAATTATGACGTTTCTTTGTTGTGAAACTGGTTTGTTCGAAGACAATGATCTCCCTTTTCTTTGTATCTTTCTCATTGAGTACCTTCCATGATTTTAATTGTGTCTTCAAAATTAAATGCTGTATTGAAATGAGGGGGGGGGGCTCAAATTTATCAGGGGGGATGTAAGGGGGATCATTGTCTCTCACTTTGCTCTTCATCACAATAAGTAATAAGTAACAAATCCGTAAAATATTTTACCCTATGTATTTATTTCTTCAGTTATGAAAACTCATAGACACTAGGCTGTATTCTAAAAGATATTATTTGTTTCAGAAGCCATTTTCGTATCCTAATCATAGTTATTAAAGTTATCTGTTTTTCATTAATGAATGTTTATTTAGTAAATTTAGTCTTTAGTAAATCGCATGAGATAACTAAGGAGTTCTAAAAGTGTTGACGTAATTGTCCCTAAATTGATTTTTTGAAGACGATTGATGTTAAGATTCATTAGTAATTATTCCAGTTATTTTCCTCAGGTAGGTTTCTACCTTATTACACAAATACTTTGTTTGACCTGAAATGAAATAGAAAAACTTAATTAAATCATAAATTTATAAAATTCAGTATAGATAGGTTTCATATAGAATAATAGTAAACGTATTTACAGGCTTTTCTGTCTGTACCTTGAAGGGCAAGTGAGTTATGAAGAAGTAGGAAGTCACATATCGGGGATTACAGCTAAACCTCTCGTAGAAGTTGTGTTCATCACTTAAAGGGTTCGTTTATATGAATTTACGTTAAATTTAAAGGTTTGATAAATTAAATGCATAAAATTAAAAGTTATTTAAATTTGTTACAGGGTTTCGTTGCTTGGCGCAACATTTCATTGTTTGGGAATAACATTTTGTTTTCATTCTCCCGCTTCTTCATTCTTCGTTTGTGTATTTCTCTCTGGAATTCTTTTGGTTTAAATACTCACAATTTCCCAAGTGTTATCAAGACAGTGCCTGTAAGGAAGAGACGTAAATTAATAGAACATCAATTAAGATAAGAGACAAACATAATACTCAAGAGACACATTCATCTAGGATTTATGATCAATATTCATCCTAACAAAGAAGATACTAACTACCTGACAACTTGCAATTTTCAATCAGAAGATTTGTCATCCGTAACTTATTCAATAGAAGTCTTTCTCTTCAGAAATAGAATTCTTCATTCCTTCAGTTGTTTAACTCTGAAACGGAGAAAATCATGATATTAATTACCTTAATATACGTTTTTGTAAAGAGCACTAAATCACTTGGAAAATGCTCACCATTAGTTATTCTTGGTATTTGATTTCCTCTTCGCTATAGGTTGAACCAGTATCGTTGACATTTTCTATTTTCTTTAACTTGAACATTTATAGTTCAAGTTTCTTTAATTCATATTTAATTAAGCACTCCTTTACGTAGTGTTCCTTATATTAACTGGAACATTTATAGATCAAGTTTCAATTATTAACATTTAATTAAGCACTACTTTACGTAGTGTTCTTTATATTAACTAGTACATTTATAGTTCGTTTCATTTATTAACATTTAATTAAGCACTACTTTATGTATTGTTCCTTATAAACTTGGACATTTATAGTTCGAGTTTCATTTCTTAAGATTTCATTGAACACTCCTTTAGGCAGTGTTCCTTATATAAAGGTTTTCCGGCCTATTCTTTATAGTAAATTATAAAAGACACACGTTTATTTTTCCTTTATAAATCTTTTGGGTAAATATAATTTGTTGATAAAATTATTCAATTAATATTCGTCTGAAATAAACAAGTGTGAAATTCCGGAATTACAAATATAAAATTAACATCCCAATAAAGACAACAGCTGCTGACGAACGGGAAAGGCGAGGTCCCAAAACTGTCCCAGCCTTTAGGAAAGGACTAATAGGTCTCCTTAAAAAGCCCTTCTGTCTTCTCCAGAAAATAAGATCTACACACTGCTTATCAATATTGTGGACGTATTATCCGAAGATGGAGATGTATTTCATAGGTAAATTTATAGTGTTTTCTTCGAATCATTTTTATTATAGACAAATAATTTCCACGGGAAGTAGCGATAGTTATTTTCGGTGCTTCCCGTAACATATATATATATATATATATATATTCATATTATATAAATTATATATATATATAATATATATATATTATATATACTATATATATATATATATATATATATATATTATATATATATATATATATATATATATATTATATTGTGAAAGGATTGGGGTGCACGAAATCTATTTTTTATTCATAGGGGTGTGCCACTAGAAAAAGATTGGGGAGCCACTGGTCTAAGGTGGAATTAGCTGAAAAAAAGGAGCCCGATAAGAATAGTTTTTTCAGTAGTAGTGTTAGCTACAGAACCGTTAGAACGAATAAAAGTAGGAAAGACAGATTTACGAAAGTTACTAGAGGCTTATGGCAAGAGGCCTGAAATTTTTCGAGCAGGAGAATCAAGGAGGTCAGTGAACCTCGTTTAGCGAAAGTACTCTAACCCAAAAAATAATATCCCTACAACGGTTTATAGGTAAATGAAAATTAGCGAGAGTGAGAGGAGAACGAGATTTTTGCATACCCGATAAGCTTTGTCTTTCCTGAAGACCACGAGAACAGGTGCCATCGAACCAAGGATTTGGAGGAGAAAAAGATTTGAAGATGGAATGAACCTGTTCATCTCATCAGCGATCATGGCCCCAACCTTTTCAGCTGAGACTGAAGAATCCTCAGAATCAAAACAGGATTCACTCCAATAGGAATCAGATAAAAGGTGACGCAATACCTACCAATTAATCTGATTAAAGTGCCAGAAAATAGGATTAGGGCGTGGCGGAGCTGCTGAAGAAAGCATTATAACTAAGAGCTATAAGATTGTGGTCATAGTTATGAATAAGAGGAAAATTAGTGTATTTATACCTAGTAGTAGTAGTTGTGAAGCATAAATCAAGCGTGTTCAAGAATTGGTTAGGACGATCTGGGATATATGAAGGTTCTTTAGTCAATTGTTCCAAATAGTTAAGAATACTAAAAGATTTAGCCTTCTTCACAACTATTAGTATAAGAGGAACCCAACCTCTCAGTACGTTGAAATCCCCTAAATAGAGGACCTCGTCATTTGGATGAGTAGAAGTAACAGTCTCGTAAGAAGTGTAAAGTTATTCAAAAATAACATGAAAATCTTTCCCGTTAGGGGAGGAGTAGCAGAAATACAAGATATTGGTATTAATAGGAAGACAGAACTCGTGCCACAAAACATCGAAATTAGGAGATTCAAAATTTTCGAGACATGTTACAATGGTGTTTATCTCTATTTAGGTACAGACTCCATAATTTAGTAAGAAATTGATCCCTCTGCAATAAAGGAAATAAGTATACATACATAGTGGGGTATGTAAAGAAAATTTAAATGAAATAAAATAAAAATAGTGTAGGAATAAAACAAAACAGATAAGGACAGTGATAAAAATAAACATCTCAAGAAAAGAGGAAAATGACAGAAGATGACATGCTGTAATAGTAGTAGTAATTATTATTTTTCTGAGATGTACAGGGACCACAACATCACTCGAAAATATGGTTATACTGTGTCAGTATACTAAAAACAGAGGAAGTCTGTAAATAAAACCACACATGAATGGCCTCGCAACCCATAAAGATATGAACGACTGTATGAGAGTAATTGGAGGGGTAAAATTGGCAGGAATCTATGGGCGAGGTTGGCATGACCCAGAGGCAATCGGGCCAGGAATATCTCCAGGAGATCATTTTTTTTAAATGAAGATGACCACAGTCTAACAATAGGTTTTACGTTCCGTAGTTTAGGGTCACAAGTATCATCCTCTGCCCAACATATGTCAGCCAGAAAGGAAAATCTACATATAGTGATGGAAAATGTCCCATACGTACAAAAGGAGGATGGTACTGGGCACTCGACGC
>JABUQX010098326.1:10000-35368 GCA_015478945.1 Trachelipus rathkii
CTTCTTCCTCTCGGTTCCTTCGATATTTTATCTCTGTATCCTCTTCAACTCCGTCAAGCCTTCCGAAGGAAATACGCCCGCCTACGTCGAGGAAATGTTTTCGACACAGGTGCCACGAACTGATCAGACTTGCGGTCGTACTTTTTGATTTCCCATGAAATGACTACCGATTTGGTGGGATGGTTCCCTCGAGTATGCAGAATGCATAACTGAGGTCGTTCTCTCTGGCATGGAGGCGTTCATTCCACATTCTTCCCCTTCAGCATAAACTAACAAACTTTGGTTTGACTTTTTTTTCTGCTATTCTCGACCCTATCTTCGGGAATTACCGTTATCTTCAAACTTCAGAAACTCGCGCGCGCGCGCGCACACACACTATTTCATCCCAGAATAGTTCCAAATCTATTCTTCGTGATGCTAAAAACTCTACGCTCAGTATAAAAATGCAATTATCTTGCTGGTTTCTTTTCCTCGTCCTTTTTGATATTTTGCAAAAGAATGTCAACATTAACTTTGTTTCTTCTTCTTTCCCTCCTCTAGTATTTTTCGACGGTACAACTTCGGTTTTACCTTCAGCTAAAACCGAACTCTTGGCTCAAACCTGTATCTCCAATTTCACCTCAGAAGGTTCAGGTGTTATAACTCCTTCTCCGCACCCTCCCCCTGATTTATACCTATCATGTAATTTCTTCTATAAAGAGATTATATCCGATCTCTCAGAGCTTATTACTAAGAAAACGGCTTGCCAATATTTTTCATTAAGCAAAGTTTGATATGCAAGGGAGGTAGATACAGTTTCTCAGAATCCACAAGAGGTTGAGAAATTACGTTTCCTGTTCGGGTATCAGATCTCTTTTAGGCCAATGCTTCTTGCCAAAATTATTTTTTCTGTCCCTGCTATCCCGCTCACATAAGAAGCAGAACTTTGAATATCCTAGTTGAAGACCTAATAAAAGTGCTTTAACTTTTAATCACGGCAGATATTCCAGGAATACAGTTCATATTGTAACTTTGACAGCAATAACTTCATGTAGTCATACGACTCTTTCATATGGGCTGCGTAGGCAAGATAAATTGATGCCTCATTTCCATTATGAAGCAGCAGCTTTTAAACTGATTTTTAAAGAATCTATAAAGAGCCTCCATTCATTAGGGTTGTGAGGGTGTCTTAACTAATTCAGTGGAGTTAACAATCAGTACAGTATACTCAATCACCCTCTGAGGAGAACATGTGGTGAAGTGAAAGTCATTTTGCCTCGACGATAAGTAGAAATTTTAGCTCCTTTCTCAAGGAGATTCCAGCCCTTTAGTTTTGTTGCTCTTGATATATATATATATATATATATAATATATATATATATAATATATATAATATATAACATATTATATTATATATATATATATACATATATATATATATTATATATATATATATATATATATATATATATATAACGCAGAGTTAAACTAAAATATATTACTCACGCGACGCGCCAGGTGCGATATCCTTATTACAGGTTACACTATGACGAATTATTCCAGACTTCCATGCTTTAGCCCCTTCAACCCAAAAATTTGACGCGTTACATCAAACAAGACATTTTGTTAACTATAAAGTTAGTTTAAATTCCAAATATTATGTCTTACATAATTGTGTACATTTACAGTAAAATGGTGCCCATTGGGCACTTTTTATGGATATATTCTGCTTTGACGTACATAATACATAATAAACAGGCAGAGGTTTTCATTTAATAAAATGATTATCTACAAGTGTAACTGGGACGGATTTTCCTTAATACACCTATATATTCGGACCGCTTTTGAATCCATCTGCATGCAAAAATGGGGCCTCTGCTTCGCATGGAATCTACTGTATCATGATCCAACATTCTCATTTTTACTAACTTCATAGAATAGGATATGGGTAGAGAGCACGTTTCCATCGTGTAGCTAACAGCATTTGTTTTCCTTAATCCGAAATCTTTGAAGGATCCGCGGAGTCTCCATAATCATCGATCAATCAAACTGACATGTCATCCTTGTAAGATTAAGAAGAAAATGGTCACTACACGTCTCCCCTCCACTCATGAAAACCATAGGCATTTTTCAATTTCCGGAAACGACATTCACGTTCAACAACATGACGGGAGTATTTTTTAAAACTGAAAAATAGAATTATGCCATCTGGAGAAACGGTATTCTTGAAAACTCCACTTCCTAGGCCTTATGTGCCAACTTTTCCCTCTTCCTCCAAACTCTTATGCCGCAGAGAACCATCCGGCTACACTGCTGGTTGAACTTTTCTAGATACTTTGTATTGGAAGAGGATGTTCTACTGGGCAACATACTGAAAGCATATACGGTTTGCTACGGGGTTCAATATCATTATATAACCTACTCGCACACCCATAAATGATCTGGCCTTCTACGCTTTCGGTAAGTGTACCTTACCTGGACCAGGGCTGGTGATTTTTTTTGATTTTTTTTTTAAAAAAAATAAAAGAAAATCAAAATATCAATGATTTTTTTATTTATTTGATTTTTTTGATTTATTTGATTTTTTTAGGCACAAATTGCCTTTTCAATTATTATTTTGATAAAATTAGTAAATAATCCTAATTATTACCTAATTAATAATAAGTTTAGTAAATATAATTATTATTTAGTTTAATTAAATTATTTAAATTATATATAATAATATATATATATATATATATATATATATATATAATATATATATTTTATAATATACTATGTTAGTATTTCTAATTTTATTTATTTCTTTATTGAAAATGATTGAAACTACATTGATGAATTTGCTTATTATATAGATGAAATATACTTATCATCATTAATCAGGTGATAACTAAGAATAATTATTAATTTAGAATAAAAAATTTGCCTAAAAAATGAAAAAAATAAATAAAAATCATGATTTTTTCCTAAAAAAATCAATTGATTTAATCAACTGATTAAAAGAATTTGATTTAATCAGTGCCAACCCTGACCTGGACACATCTAAAGGTGGCCACACAAATTACCGAGTGGAGATCACGAATTCTTTTCCGCTTCACTCCCGCAAAAAAACAAAGGTAAAAGGGGGTCTCATCACCCATCCCTCTTAATCTCTGACCCTTTATGGATCCCTCACCCTAGTTAATCACTACGTTTGATTTCTAGACTTAAACCTTCGATATGCATCTTTCGTACCTACCGCATTCTCAACACCTTCGAACAGAATGTCATCAGTCCCTTAGTCTGATTTGCGACCTACTGTTGTTGACAGACAAACCTTCTTACGGTTATTTATATCCCTTATTAAATCAAAACTGGACTAAACCTTTGATTAACATCTTTTGTATCTACAACATATTCAACACCTTTGAACATAATGCCACACGTCCCTAGATCTACTTCGTAACAATAAGTCGATTAAATAAAGTGTCAAATAACCCTTATAACATCGAAACTAGAATATGGAAGTACAATACATGGTCAAAACAGTCCCCGTTACATATTCTTAAGAATATGAGAATAAAAAGGCGATTTTCGAGCTTTTCTTTTTGCTTTTATTATAATTTTTATTATTTTACTAATTAATTTTTTTCCTTACGTTTTAAAGCTAATTTTTATACAGAGTCTTGAGATCTTTTTCTCGATAATTGTACTACATGAATAACAGATTTAAAATGTTGATAAACTAGATGCGATCGTTTTTTTAATGTTTTAACGTTATGTAGGAGGAAAAAAATTTAAAAACGTAAGTTGTTCTAAACATTGACATCATTTTTAATCTTTAGATTTGGTTAGGTTTTTTTTTTAGAATTTTTTTAAACTCGGTAGTACCAAGCTGCATGTCTGCACTATTAAATCAGTCATTAATACTGTACAGTTATAACGAACAAAACTATTTCAAGGATAGTTAGTAAAGAATTTGGCTCTAAATAATAAAAAAAAATGTAAAATAGTAAAATAATATACACTATGTAAAAAAAAAGTTTAAAAACGGTAATAATTTTTTTTTTTTTACAACTCTACTGGTCTCTTTTATCCCATTCGGAATACGGCATTATGTATCTCAACCGTTGCTTTTGTTCCTCTCTGAAGGTCAGCCTAGAGATTAAAAATAACATCATATCCCTATCCTTTCACCAGGAATACCTAATGCATACGATACTCTTCAGACTCCAGACCCCATATCCATTGTCACTAGTTCCGCTTCTTCAAAGTGTAGGCCTATAGCAGGCTCCTTATTTGCCATTGGCAGTTACAGCATCATAATACCTCATCCACAACAGCATTTCATTAAAGAAGTTGGTTCCCATTTACGTTTAATAAATTTGACCAACAAAATTTTCTCATATCAAAATTTTCTTTAGATTTATCTATACGTATTATAATAAACCCATCTCATTAACTTAAAGGATGCTTCCTTCTCCCACTTAGTAATCCACAAGAACTCTATCTTTGTCAACACAAACTAGTCAAAGTCAAAGGAGGGGATTGGCGCCTTAGTTGTATTTTCATACACATAGCACCACACGAGCTCCAATTTCATTCCACAGTTTTCATGACAAAGCTTCTGCTGGCTATTTCAAAGATTAGCACAAACAGCACATCTACGTAATTCTAGCAGCGCACAATTGACATAGAATATGACTACCAGAAAGCCCAAAATCCTCACTGTTCAACGATTTCTCCACTCGTTAATAACCGAGATATAACCTCGACACTCTGATGTATCAAGCGTCGGTATTCCAGTTAATGATGCGGCAAAAAGGATCACAAAACCTGCCTCTGAAACCCACAACGACAGATCGTCCTTTCCTCTGATGTCCTAAAATACTACTACCTTCTTTACTTCGACAATATTCCCCGGTTAATGAACCAATCAGATTGACAATAAGTGCTGGGAGGGTAACAGCCGTGAGGATAAACCATAGAATAAAACGCACCTATGGGAAGTGACCCTCTTCTTGCCCCAGTGACCGCCATCAAAAGCTGATCTTAACCCAACTTGGCATTGACCACACAATTCTTACTCTTGGTTATCTCTTGTCCAGAGGTCCTTTAATACGTCTCAAAATTTGCATACAATAAACACTCCATTCATTGTGTATTTAAATGTCCTGCATTCACCATTTTCTGCCAAAAGTTTCCCCCCCCCCTTTCCTCCCGAAACCCACGGATGGACAACAACGATTTCTCCTACGGAAGCACCATACTTCCATATCAATTCACATCTCGCATTCCTTCGCGAATTGAATGTACTATACATGGTATAAAGTTCGCTTTGGCTCCGTTTTCCTCGTTCCGTTTAGAGGTCGTCCATGAGACGGGTACTCCTGTCAAACCATTGTCACCTTCCACTTCCAGTGGACATTGATAGCCTCTGTATAAGTTTCAATAATAATAATAATAATAATAATAATAATAATAATAATAATAATAATAATAATAATAATAATAATAATAATAATAATAATAATAATAATAATTATTAATGCACCCACTTAAAATAATAATGATGATAATGATGATATCCATTGATATTAATTTATCCATTTTGACTACAAGTAAGAATTAAACCCATATTAAACTATTTGCTATTTAAAATAGTTTTTCATTTCAAGTTATTCTCATTATCAATCTTACAAACACTTCATAAAAAAACAACACAAAAAAACTCAGTACTAACCTTGTTCATAAGTGTTTGGTCCGTTTGAATTCAATTTTTGGTCTATATTGACACAGTTCGATTCTTTGACAGTAGAATGAGAATCGCTGAAAAGAAAAAAATTGTTTCTGTTGGTGATAATGTTTGTGGTAATAGTAGTTTATAAGCTGGTATGTTTAACATACACTCTTATTTTGAAAACCTAACGATGCCTTGATTGAAATTTAAAAAAAATAAAAAGCATAAATTCATTAATTTATTATTATTATTTCTTTTTTCAGGCAAGAACCAATATTATTACTGATTGCAAGTGAAGGTGGAAATTTGGATACTATTTTCCTGGTCCTAGTTAAAATAAACTCTAAGATCAGATTTTCATGAAACTCAGATGAAATGTTTGAAATGAACTGTAATGAAGAAAAAAATGAATCTGAAAAAGTTATAGTGTCCAAATTTCATATGAATAAAGTTTATCTATGGAGACTTTATAAATAATACCGACACTAGCCTATTTTCATGAAACTTGTTTGAAATGAGCTGTATAAAATGGAAACTTTAAAAAAACTCGAGAAATCACTCTGAGAAAGATATGCCATATATTTATATATGGAAAATTAAATCTTATTGTCAGATATTTTTTTTTATAAGCTTATATATATTTTTTTTTCTCCCACTTTTCATTTTTATTTTCTCATGGGTCAGTTATTGTGGGGCTCTATCCGTAGATAAATGTTAGTGTGCCATGCATTTAATAGAATTTCCGACTTTTATTTTTTTTGTTAGTTTTCTGTAAGTTTCTGGAGTATCATGACTGGAGGACGATTTTGTTAAGATCCTTCTTCGGCAAGGGGCAAGGGTTTGTGAAGAATCATTCACAGGAAATCAATTGTTGATAAATATATGATATGATAAACTAAACTTACCGGTATGAATGAAGATATCAAAAAATGGTAAAATAAACTAAAAATGCGAAATAGTAAAGTGAGCTTGGATGAAGATACAAAGCAAATGGTTGAGAAATTTTTCTCGATCTTTTGTTCAAAAGTATACTTAAAGCTTGTAAACAAAATTTATATTAGTTTATTGGCAATAATGAATTATGTAGATTTATTATTTTATTCCCTTATTTATTTATTATAAAGAGGGCTTGATAACTGCCAGGGTTTCTTTCATTGACATTTTTAAATTGAGAAATAGAGAAAATTCATGTTACTATTTATTTAAGGGAAAAGTTTTTGCTATAACTTTTATTTTCAAAAATTACTAATAAAAAAAAAACAACAGAAAGTAATCTTATTGTAGAGCTGAGCAATTGTAATAAAAACTTAAGAATTGGAAATACTGTTCTCAAAAATATTTTTTCTGATCCTGAGACACCGAAATTTACTACAAAAATCAAGACTACAGTATTATTTGCAGTTAATAACACTATTTGAATGATTTAATGAGTAGAGCCCGAATGCAGCTCTCTTACAGTAATTGTATGTAGAAAATGAATGAAAAACACACAAGATATCCGTTTGAACAAGTCAATTGAAGAGACATAAAAGAGAAATAGTTATTATTGGAGGGAGAAAATGCGTCTCACAAATTTGAAGTTTTCTCAAATCGCAATATTGCTTTATTATATAAGCAAATATAAATGATGAAAATCGCTTAAATTATCTAAGAGCAATAAAGGTTTTATATCCTATATATTTTTTTTTTTTTTACAGTTGTCACCACCACTCACGAGCAGAGCCCTATTCAGGGAGGGGGCGTTGCGCGCCAAAATTTCATCCACTAGCTGCAAATTTCGTAGACTAGCACAGTACGTCGAGATCAAGCTTTAAAGTGAGGGAGATTCAAATTCAGCAGGACATACAGAAACAGAAGATGGAGAGCAGTTCACATAACAGAGGTGGCGGACAGAGCAAGGAAGTACCGCCTGTGCGAACTAGCGCTGGAGTTACCAATGATCCACATCAAACTTCGTGCGCAGACACAGCGCCCCTATGTGCTGCGAGGGCGTCGTAAAGGTGGTGGTACGCGAATGGTAAGTTCCCTCGAACACCTGGCGCTGCGGTACCTATAGAAAAAGAGATAAAGCAACAACATCGCAAAGCAAAGATAGAGGGTCAAGTGAACTGAAAAGTAGCAGGAAGTTTATAAGCCTTTTGGGCCTTTGCCCCCACCCTGTTCAAAAGCCGGGGGGAACCCGAGCCCCCCCCCCAGATATGAGAACAGTACTCCATGACACAGGGCGGATGAGACCCTTCGTCTCTAAAGTCTCGAGTCTAAACAGAACTCCAGTTTCTTTGAGGCGCCCTAGCAACCGTTGTGATGTGAGGTTTCCGAGACATTTTTTGTTTATCTGTTCTAAGGCAGGATGTTTTATTGTTCAACAGAGAGACGAGGAGAACCGTCGAAAGATATATGAAAGTTAAAAAGGGTTGTTTAGAGAGTGTGAGATTTTGTAGCAGTTGGGTTTTTTAAAGAATTTAATTTCACAGGTTGAGACGACCCACTCGAAATTCATTCCAGATCACGAAGAATAGAAATCGGAAAGATTAATGACGAGAGGCAATTCTAAGAAGTAAAAGAGGGAGGCCAGAATTGAATGAAGTTGTAAGAATGAAGGGTTGAGTCATCGCAATAGTGAGTGGATATGAGTAGATGTGCAGTTGAGTAGGATTTATTCAGATGAAAAGTAGGACATAAAGAGGAGATAAGACTTGAACCCTGAGGAAACACCACATTGACAGAAAAAGAAGAAATCGTCGTTCATGCACCCACAGCCGATATTTGAGCGACTTTGAAATGAATAGCTGACATAAGTAAGCAAAGAGGAAGGAGGACACCCAAAGAGGAGGAGCGTAAGAGAGCAGTGACTTCGTGCCATACCTCGGTCAAATGCTTTGGATATGTCAACGCCACCACAAAATGTCTCCCCCGTAGTTCCTAAGAGCGGAAAACCATAAATGCGGTTAAAATGGAAAGTATATCGCCGTAGGCCTTGAAACGCCGTAAGCCGTACTGGGCGATCGGAAGAAGAGAATGAGAATTCAGTGGATCTAAGAAATGAGAGTTGAGAAGGTTTCCAAAGATCTTTATATATATACAAGTGAGAGCTATAGGGGATAGTTAGAAGGATCAGAAGCGGCTTCCTTTTTTTTCGGAAAAGGTGGACATGTGCGTGCTCCAACACTGAGTGACAAGTCTAGTATTGAGATTAGAGAATATAGGATTAAACGAGGGCGGGGTCGCACTAAAGCACATTGCCTCAAACTCGGGGGGAATGCCAAATCCGGGCCACCCGCCTTGCCTAACGTTCATAGATGCTCAGAAGCCCATTGTAACCCGTATTAAATGGTAGATCACTGGCAAAGACATAGGACAACCTGAAGAAGGAGGAAGGAGGAGAATGCCAGATCGTCCAGGGTTGAGTTAGAGGAAAATAGGAGGCAGAAGAGAGTGGCCCTTTTTCAGTTGGAGGTTAGCAACTAGAGCCATCAGTATCGAAGTAAGAGAGGAAAGGGCAGAATTTCAGAAGTTGTTAGAGATGTTCTTTTGGCAAGGCCAAAGATTTGCTCAGAGGAGAACCAAGAAGATTGGAGCACTTTCGTTTTGATGAATAGCCGCTTTGCTCGTCGAAGAGTAATCACTGCAACCGTTGTTTCCTAGCTGAATGAAAAATTAGCGCAGAGTGATAGGAAGAAACGAGAAAGTTTTTCCCACTCCCGAAATAACGCGCTGTCTCTTACCTGAATGGCAAGAGAAACAAGCACGATCGAACCATGAATTATGAGGAGAAGATTTAACTCGAGAGAAGGTAGATAAGTAAACATATATTAATCAGTTAAAACTACGTTAAAACCTAAACTGTTGTTTAGCAAGACGAATACTTTCGACCGTAATTCTTTCATATTTGCGTTTATTTACATATTCCTGGAAAAACAAATATATATATATATAATTATATATAATATATATAATTATATTATAGTAATATATATATATATATAATATATAATATATAATATAAAATATATAATATATATAATATAATATCATAATTTCTGGACCACCAAGAACCAGTAACAACAGAAAAACAAATCTCGCTGCGGGATATATATATATATATTATGTATATATAATATATTATATTATATATATTATAATATTATAATATATAATATATATATATATATATATATATTATAAAATATATTGTATGATATATATATATATATATATATATATAATCATAATCTTCCTCCTTTCCCCAGATTGAGGGTGAGGTGTGCAAATTACACCGAAAACAGAAAAGTTAGTAGAACATCACCTTATACCCTTAAATGAGAATTCGTCACAGCTTAAAATAATCCTCCCTTGGGCTTCACAAGACCGCGAGGGACCTTCACTGTGGTATCTCGTCAAAATAGGGTTCATCCCCTGGGCCAGGCCCCCAACCATATTCTCTCGGAAAACGCAGAGGTCAACATCCAGCTGTTTGCACTTTTCTATCTCGCCTCCGCCAAATTTACATTCCTTCCCTGCAGACATTCTTTAACTGACACAACCCACTTTTTCTTCGGTCCCCCAGCCGGTCTATTCCTAGCACACTTATTACAATACATCCTCTTAACACACTATCCTTTGTTCTCTCATCTACGTCTTTTTCACACCATACAACTCCATAACACGTTCATTCCTAATTTTATCAATTCTACTCACACCTAACACGCCCCTAAGATTCTAAAGTACAATCTGAGCAGATTGTACTTTAGATCTATACCTCTTATTCCACACCATACTATACATTAACACCGATAACAACATACCCTCGTTCAAAACTCTAGCGCACTGAAGACTTAGCCACCTTCCTACCATTCACAACTTTCCTAGTACATTCTGCATCATCATTTCCCTTTTCATCCAACATATAGCATAAGTATTTAAACTCGTATACCTGCTCACCATCCAAGATGATTTCACACCGCGGAATCATCACCTTACTCTTGTCTACATATATTTTCAAACCTCTCTACCAATCTTCTCAACCTTCTGATTCGCCATACAGAACCAAATTATCATCGTGCTATAATTAGGGCACCCTCCATTCACTTCCATTCTCTTTCAGTCTAACACCTTCAACTACTTCTAATTCTTTCAGCACCTCATACACATACAAATTAAATACACAAGGAGACACAACACATCTCTGAATCACTCCACTATTAATATTAAACCATTCACTTTCAACCATTTATTCTTACACACGATTCACTTTCGACATACATACTTTTGATTCCATTCAGATGCCTACCACACGGATGGAAAAAACATTTAAAAAAAAACAACAACCAAAAACCAACGTTTTTAAAAAATTTTTTTTTTTTTATGTTCATTTCATTTTTTTTAACCTTTAAAATCACTATTTTAGTTTTTTGTGATTATTTAGTAATAACATCATTTATATTAATGTTTTTGTAAGTTTTTGAGACAAAATATTTATGCTAAGCAATAAAAAAAATTAAAAAACAAACAAATTTATTTTACTTTTCTCAAAAGCATGTTTTGGTATTATCTTATATATATATATATATATATATATATATATATATATATATAATATATATTATATATATATATATATATATATATATATATATATATATATATATATATATATATTATATATATATCTTCAGAAGTGGTTCGTTCACACAGCTGAAACTAGAGAGCCGACGTTTTGTCACCTTAGTCAAATACTCAAATCCTCGTTGACTGGATTATCGAAAAGATGGAGGGAACAAGATGGGTAATAGTTAAGATTAATCGATTCTAAAAAAATCGATATTTTTTTAAAAATCAATCATGTTCTGATATTGATATGAAGCAACACTGCCACATGTTGTTAATAAAAAATTGCAACAATAACAATATATTTATAAGCAACGTTATTCGGTGATTCCATATTTATTTATTTTTAAGTTCGACAAATATGTAAGGTTATGATAAGTTTTGTTAGGTAGACATAGATTTTCTGTGCATATTTAACAAACTTATCGTAACCTAAACTTAGTGGGTTCTAAACCGAATTTAAAGATAAAAATAAAATTCGTTATTTATATATGGGAGAGGTTTGACTGTTTTTTTAGTTTATCTTACATGGGGAACGAAAGGTAAAAAAAAACGATTAGCGAAAAAAAATAATCGATATTTCGTCAGAATCTGCTAATCTCAACTATTACCCAAGATTGCAATGCTTCAAAGAACCATGTCTATCCTCGCCTCCTGGGGGAGGTTCGACCCTTGAGATCATCATCCAGCATTCGCATATGGACCCAGAATCTTTCCTCAATATTCAACACCTTTTTGTACTTGGGTGTGTAAATCCGGTGTATGCATCCCAACTCCTTCTATTAGCCGGCGATATCGAATCTAATCCAGGTCCCAGACCATTTCTCCACCCACAATTGTAATCGATCAGTAATTCGAGGCCAGACCTCAGTTCGTTGCAACATATGCCGACTCTGGTTACATATAAAGTGTACTAATCTCCAAACACCCCAATCAACATTCTTTAATCTGGGCCTGCCAATCATGCGGAAATTCAAGCAATAAAATTCGCATCCCCCATCCACATAATTCAATCAACATGCTTTAACTGAATATTAATGGTATTAAGAATAAATATAAGGAACTTCTCCACACATTAATTCAATATAATATGCACATAGCTCTTATACAGGAATCTAACCCTACACACCTACCTCTCTGAATTTTCCAACTATACACAACCATAAGCTAAGATAAGGATTCATCCATACAGTTTGGTTATTCTCATACACAAGCACAATCTGAAACACCACTACAACCAATTATGAGCCCCGATAAAATCTTCTCGTTCCAATCAATAGAAGCAAAAATCAATAAAAAAAACAACAAACTGGTTAATCTCTACGTGCCTCATCCCACCTCTCAACACTGCCTCCGGGATTACTTCCCCGACTTATATATAATTAGACTTACCTAACGCAACTTAAAATTATTTTCCTAACACCTAACTCCGGTCGCATGATTAATTGGTAAGGGATATCTCTCTCTCTCTCTCTCTATATATATATATATATATATATATATATATATAATATATAATTATATATAATATTATCATATATATTATTTATTATCTATAATTATTATATAT
This sequence comes from Trachelipus rathkii, assembly GCA_015478945.1. NCBI lineage: Eukaryota > Metazoa > Arthropoda > Malacostraca > Isopoda > Trachelipodidae > Trachelipus > Trachelipus rathkii. Next base: position 22,876 of record JABUQX010098326.1, read on the forward strand.
AAGATATAATATATATATATATATATATATATATATATATATATATATACCAAAACTGAATGCGGTAATAAGCATTACTTACTCGTAATGAGTTTTTCTCAGGTGACTCCTCAGTTTCTGACAAGCTGTCAGTAATATTGAGATTGTGTGAGGAAGAATGTATGCCATTAGGTACAGATTTTTCATAGATTTGACTACTAATAAAATCTTCTATCTCGTGATAAGTTTTCGTGTTTTCACGTCTTACTTTAAAATTTTTAACTTTTTTACCAGAGGAACTTTTAGCTTCCTCACTCCTCTGTAAATAGCAGATTCCACTGTATTCTTCATAGCTTCTAGTCTCATTAGCTTGGGAATTTCTAACATCAGCAAGATCTACAGAGACTTTATCTTCTTCACTATTTTGGTGATTACATATACCTCCAAGGTGTGATAACCTTTCAGTAATAATGTCCGAGGAATGTTTAACCTCCCCTAAGTCTTCTGAACTTCCAGACCCGTCAATAACATCCGTACTTATTACAGAATTTGGTAAAACCTGCTGTCAAGAAATGAAACTTCAATTAATAAAATTTACCATTACAAATCTTTCTTTGTTTTTTAATTGCAAAGTAATAAAATCTGTATATTTAATAGTAAATAAACTTAATAATATTAATAAAAATATGTTGTGTTTCTACTGATATTCTCATCATTTTATTAAAAAAACTAGTTTAAGTAAATTATTCTGTTATCTAATAAATTTTTATATTATTTAGTTAAACTAACTTCATTTGACGATTCTTCAGGTGCTGATCTTTCCCTAATTTCCATAGGATTGTCTGTTGTGTCACTCAATCGAAAGGATCCGTTAACCACAGATTGTTGAGAATTTTGGGACTTTTCTTTAATTTCAGGTTTTCTAACATTTTCAGGTTTAGCGGAGGAACCTCTAGCCTTTTCAGAGTCCGGGAAACCTAAAAGCTTACCAGAGTTTTGTGAACGGCTCTTCTTTTTTTTATTGGCAGGTAAACTTGTAGCAGAGTCTAGAAAAGGCTGTATAAACAATAATATGATTACTATACAAATATTTGAAACCTTAAAATATTGCTTTAATTAATAGTGAGAATTATCTTTTCAATTAACCTTAATGGTTTTTGAGAAATTATTATTATTATTATTATTATTATTATTATTATTATTATTATTATTATTATTATTATTATCTGGCAGCTAGGCGAGTATATAATTTAACTTTTCTTCATTTCTCAACCTTGTTACTTACTATAAGTCGGTGAACATTCCCCCCCCCCCCTATAGGTCTTTGTTTATACCACGGATAATTATATATTTATATTGTAGTATTCAAAGTCTGACGATGAAAGTACAATTGAACAAAACTTTAGTGCATCTAGCAATGATGAAGAGAAAATTAAAAGCTAAGATGAAGCTCTGTTAAGTTCTCAACCTAAAAACCTGACAACCCGACGAAGATGGCCTGGTCGACCACAAAGGAAACTAAAGGTGACGAAGGAAATCGGTCTCCGATTTAAGCGCTATTAAGGAAAATATGAATGATATCAATGCAATGTTGAAGAATTGTTCTTGTGTTATTCGCCAAAGGGACGCCGCTGCTTTCGGGAATTACCGTTATCTTAACACTCTGGAAACTCACTCAACTTATATTACTCTGTATAAAAAAAAAATGCAATCATCTTTCTGGTTACTCTTCGTCTCTAACTTTACTTCTTCCTCTTTCCATCCTTCAGGATCTTCCGACGACACAACTGCCGTTTTACCTTCTACTAAAGCTGAACCCTTCTTTTTCCCTCTCAACCACCTCTCCAACTCATTTATGCCAAACACTAATTTTTCCTAATGACGTTATTTCCGCCCTCTCTTTGGTTAACACTAAGAAGGTGTACGGACTGATGTACTCCTCCTATGATTCTCAAAACTTGGGCTTCCGAGCTCACATCCTGCCTTGGTAATCTATTTAGTTCAATATATCTACTCCAATCTTCCCATCCTGCTGGAAACGAGTGCTTGTGGTTCAGCCTGTGCCGAAAAAAGGGGATCTTCCTCAACCCGCAAACCATCGTCTTATAACTTTAACCTCCGTTCTTTCTAACGTTATCGAATCTATCCTTAACAGGAAGATTTGTAAACATCTAAATTATTCAAATCTTATCAATGAGCGACAGAGTGGCCTTGGTAAGTAATGTTCTACTGGCGACCTTCATTCTCTTCCCTATGATTCCTGGTCCTCAGCCCTTTTTCATTTCGGTGAATCTTTTGATGTGGCTCTAGACATATCGAAAGCCTTGGATCTCTAGGGTCTAACATTAAGCTTTGATTTCTAAGCTTCCCTCCTTTGGTATCTATCCTTCTCTCTGATTTGCGCTCTGTTCAATCTATAGCAGCAGTTGTAAATGGCCACCGTTCATCCTTTAAATCTATAAATAGTTTGCTCCTCAGGGTTCTTTTCTATCCTCAACTCTTCCAACTTTTCATTAATGACCTCTCATTTTAATTCTTAACTTATCTGCTCCAATGCCGACGACCCCACCATTCATTACTCATTTCATTTTGAAAGATGTCCAGCCCAACAGCAACTGATTCCCGCTTGGGGGGGGGGGGCGGCCACGTAGCAACTAACCTCTGACGTTTCTTGAATTTCTAATTGGGGCGTTGAGAACATGGTTGTTTTCAATGCCTCAAAAATTCAATATCTTCATCTTACTATTAGACAATCTCCCACGGAACTATAACGTCTTCGAAAACACACAACTCAAGCTTTCGGCTGTCCTTAATATTCTTGATGTTTCTCCTTCTCGTGACCTTTATTGGAAGAATCACATTACCCCTCTTTCTATACAAGTCTCTAAAAGGTTTGGTGTTATATGGTGCCTCCAGAATTTCTTCACGTTCACCTCAGCTTGCTTATCTTTATGGGAGTGTGCCTCACACATCTGGGGAGGTTCCACCCACGCAGCTCTCCTTAAAAAGGTGGAGTGGAGGACTTTTCGTCTTGCTCTCACCAACCTCTTTATACCCATCGAATTGTTGCCTCATTTTCTTTATATTGTCGCTATTACAACGGGCACTGTTCTTCTAAACTCTCTGGTCGCTACCTCCTCCCCTGAAAAGGACTCGTGCGAAACACCTTGCAACATAATCTCATCCTTTTCAAGTCAATTCTCACCCCAAAATTAACCCCATCATCAATCCTTACATGTACTCCACCGGGTAAAGTCTGCAAACACGTTCTCTATTTATTTTGTCAACTACCTTTGACTTGCACACTTCACTTTCAAACGCCGTGAATCGGGGCATATCAGCCTTTGACCTGGGTTCGCAATTTCCCTAACTCTGGTGGAATTTGATAGGCCTCTGGCATTTGCCCACGAGGAGACATATATATATTATATATATATATATATATATATATATATATATATATATTATATTATATATATTAATATAATATATATAAATATTATATAAGGACCCCGCATTTCCGATTACTGCCTACGGTCTAGTGTCCTCTTATATGAATACTTTCTTTTGTTCGAAACAAGTAATATTTAAATATTATTTCTCCATTCTGCACAAAATCAATTATTTCCAGCCTTTTCTTATTCTTTCTGCTACCCCAAAGCACCTGTGGGGTTTACAATACTATTTTATCCCCTTAGTAACATTTACCCACTTTTCGACCACCTGTCCACTCATCGTAAAAGTCCTCACCCATTCAACAATCTCCTCCTCAATATCGTTCCTAAGATGGGCCATATATGCCCCACACATATTCTTGGCCTTCATCAACTTAAAACTTAACCATTTGAATATTACTAGCAGCCTCCACACAAAAATCCCACCATAGCTCTAGCCAACAGAATACATTTATATTATTTATATATATATATATATATTTATATATATTATATATATATATATTATATAATTATATTATTATATATATATATATATTATATATATCTACTTCATGCATTTTTTGTTTAACAACTATTTACAGTATATATGGATTAGGCATATCCTTTTATTTTATTTTTATTTTATTTTATTTATACCTGAATATCTCTACATATCCGTCATTTTTTTCTTATATCTCTTATACTCTGGATTCTCAAGATCTCACCATTTTAACTAATATTTTGTGTGTCCTCCCTTATTCTTTTATTAAGTTCCCTTTTTTTAACTCCGGATCTATTTTAGGTGTGCTATTTATTCATTTATTTTGTGATTTAAATTTCCGTTTACTCCCCATTTACGATTGTATTTATCTTAATTTTAGTCTTAGTTCTAATTTTTCATTCACTAATTGTGTGCATTGTTGCTTCCTGTTTTATATATATATGTAAATTATTCCTTTTTTTACTTGCAATCTTTTATTTTTAATTTCATCATTTATATTTTCCTGTGTTAACTGTGTTGTAATATTGTGTATGTGTTTTTGCGCCTCTGAGATGAAGTCACGAGCCCGATCTCTCTAACTAGATTAATTTATAAATCTTACATGGCTCTTATTCCGTTTTTAGGCATTCAAATTATATATTTAAAAATGAAAGGTTTTGGTCAGCTATATAATATAATACGAAGCAGATACGATGGCCTTACTCTTGGAATCTTCCGCAAAAATGAAAACTTAACCAAGCGCATATGCAAGCTAAAACTGGATACCCGTTTCCTTACGATATGCAAAACCTATAATTATATTCCATCGTTCATGAAGTTTAAACTCTACCGCCGCTCACTCTACAACAGTCACTTCTATAGATCCTGGACTGCAAAACTACTTATTAATGAATTGAAATTTAAACAATCTTCCCTCCGTAAATTAAACTTAGAATTGTCTTATCAAACAAATCTTCTGATAAATAGCGTATCATGGATCGATTATATGTGCTTACTTAAAGTTATTAATTTCAATTCCTCTTCTTATACTGATCAAATCAACAAACGTCATAACTCCAAATTGAACAAATTAGGTTTGATTTCCAACTTTAATCGTAACCCCAATAACATTATCTTTAACTATAGCAATAGAGTCCTTTCCCCTATTGAAAAACGTACTCTCTCCCTAGGTTTAGATTTTAAGCTCCCGACCTTTAAACTTAACTTTTACAATTTCTTCCTCCTTTTTGAAAAACTTCACCTATCTTTATCTAATTATGACATCAGAGGTAATCGTCCCGACTTCACTGCCAACCTAAAATCCTTAGCCCACAAATACTACCACAATTTTAAACCCCCTAACTTTCCCTCCCTTCTTTTCACAAAAGCTAACTTATTAGCCCTGAAATCTCTCCGAAATGACCCCACCATTACTATCTGCTCGCCTGATAAAGGCAAAGGAGTTGTGATCATGAACAAGTCTGATTACATCCATAAGATGAACTCCCTCCTCTCAGACACCTCCAAATTTAAAAAAACTTGATACACTATAATTACCAAATATATATATAATATATATAATATATATATATAATAATAATATATATTATAATATTCTATATATATATATATATAGATATATATATAAATATATATATATATATATATATATATATATATAATCACCTACCTTCTCTCCCCAAGACTTGGGGTAAGATGCGTAGCATGCACTGGAAACAGAAAAGTAGTAGAAGAAGTAGTAGTCGAAAAGAAAGCCCAGTCTCACCGCCCCCTTTATACCTTTTAGTGAGAACTGGTCGCAATCAGAAAAATTCACCCTGGAGCTTCACAGGACCGCGATAGACCACTATGGCATCTCGTCAATGTAAGGCTCATCCCTTGGCCCAGGTAGGCCACAACCATACCCCCCTCACAAAACCCCGCCATTCACCCCTATTATGCACCTTTCTTCTCGCCTCTTCCAAACTCACATTCCTCTCCTCCAGGCATTCCTTTACCGACTCGATCCACTTTTTCTTCGGTCTTCCAGCCGGTCGATTCCTAGGACACTCACCACTATCCATCTTTTCCACATAACCAAACCATCTTAATGTATTTCACTTATTCTCATTATATATCTATATAATATATTTATATATTTGTTAATATATATATATATATATAGTATATATATTAAAATATATATATATATATATATATATATATATATATATATAGACTGTGATGAGAGGCACCTTCTCGCGGTACAGTCGTCGGTTCCGTCCCGGGATGGGACTACTGCAAGATGTTGGTACTTCTGCTCTGGGGGGGGACAGCAAGACCTTTCAATACCCCCCCTCCACCCGGAGGGTCACTGAAGAAAGGAGCCGGGTTGGCGCCGGGCCACAGGTCGTATACAACTTTGTTTTTCTGTTGCCTTTATCTCACTCTTTCAACAAGGTTTCTCCTAGTCTAGCTTTCTTTTTTCTTGGTGATGGGACTGCTTCTCCTTCGGTAGGGTGACGTCGAGAAAAACCCGGGTCCCATTAGATATTATTGCCCCATATGCCAACTACTAGTCGGACTAAATAGCATACAATGTAAAAGTTGTCACAGGTGGATTCACCTGACCTGCTCCCCATTCCAAAACCTCCCCAGAAATAACTCAGGCTTCTCCTGTGCAATCTGCAACCCTCCCACTATTATTCAAAATCCTCCCTCTACCAAAACTAACCCCCTAACACTCAATATATTACAAATGAACATTAACGGCTTAACCAATAATCAAAAGAACTCAACCATTTCCTCAAAAAATACAACATCCATATAGCCATCATAAAAGAAGCCTCACTCCCCAAAAATACCCCACTCCCCACGTTCTACGGCTATGACGCTATCTACTCCCCTTCCCACCCTCCTCAACACTCCCTTTTAACACTGATACATAACAACATTACTTACCACAACACAACTTCCGACACCTCCACTTTATTACCAAACGCACTAATAAAATCCCAATCCTGTTCCATCCTCCTGAACAAGACCACCTATAACATCTTCAATCTCTACATTCGCCACCCCACCTCCCCAAATCCCCCCCCAAACAACCTCACACCCCCACTAACAATATTATCCACATACCCAAATCTCATCCTTGGAGGCGATTTTAACGCCCACCACACTTTGCCTGTATAAAAGACACCTTCAGCCCCGGTCAAACCATATCCTATAACGAATGTGGAATTCCCGCTAAAATCCTTAATTCCAAAAACCTTCCCCACCCGAATCCCTCCCCAAGTCAACCAATCCCCTACTTCTCCAGACGTTACATTCTTCCCCCTCCCCACACCACTTACTAACATTGGACACTAATTACTGACCTTACATCGGGATCACCTCTATTTCTTATTTCTTCTAAACTCCCCCACAATTCCCCCAAAAAGACTACTACATACACTAACTACAAAAAGCAAAGTTGTCTGCTTATAGTGACTATATCGAAATCCCACATTACCCCAACAAATCCAAGATACAACATCCCTTCACACCTCCATCATTCACCTAAACAATACAATCATCAAATCTGCAAACCCTTTATATACCAAAAGGCCACAGAAAATCACATACAACCCTAAACTCACCCCCAATATCAGCCAACTCATCTAAACAAGAAACTCCCTCCGAAAACTTCGACCTTACACCACACACATTTCTAACCAAATCACAAAACCTAAACACCCAAATCTTCAACTCATAACCACCAACAACTTACCTATAAGTTTTCTGAGAATACTATACACAACAATTTCGCGCATAACAATATGAAAACCTGGCAAGTCATCAAAAAATTAAACAACCCCCCCACAATCCCCATCTTTACATAATAACTCCCTCCCTTCCCCAAAACAACAATCAGATTGGTCTAGCTAAACATTAGCCAATTTTCCGTTAAACCAAACCACCCCGTAATAGGAAAACAAAAAACACAGTAAGACTCAAATTAGACCACAACCTTCCACCCCCATTCACAAATCATGATAACAGAAACCATTTAAACCCTCAAATATTCAACAGCAACAGGTCCAGACTTCATATCCAACCTACCATAAAACACCTCGGAGAAAAAGCAATCCTCCTAATCACAGACATCTTCAATAAATCTTGGCAACTTAACTACATTCCCCAACCTGGAAACAAGCATACATTCCCTAAACTCAAACCAAAAAAGGACCCCAAACTTCCCCATCCTCCTATCGCCCAAATCTCTCTCCTTGCTCCATCAGTAAATTGCTAGAGAAAGTAATATTAAACAAATTTCCCCTTATCCATTTCCCTCCCAGACTTCCAACACGGATCCAAAAGCAACCATTCTACCACCACAGCCCTCACCTCCCTCACACAACACATCATTTAATGGCTTCAATCAATTCACGCTTCCCACACGACTCTTATACTCACAGCAAATGCATAAACAAGATTCGACACCTTCCCACACACATCCTTATTCAAAACATCCCTCCACTCCCCCCCTAGAAAATGACAAAAAATGGCCTTCAATTTCCTCTCCAACCGTTTTGGCAACAGTCTTATACAAAACAACCTACTCCCATTTTAATTCAAATTACAAAATTGGCAGTCCACAAGGAGCCATTCTCTTCTCCTTTTTATTCAAACGCTCTTTTCACTGCAGGATCTGCCCACCCCAACCACGCAACTATTACTTATGCAGACGACATTAAGCGTTATTTCCCAACACCCAGACGTTAAAACACAGCCACACAACATACCCAGAAATATTTACATCTATTAAAAGTGGTTAACCTCCAACGGAAAGACCGCATCCCCTTAAATCATCCATCACCCTATTTAACATGACCCTCATCAATCCTCCCCCATCCACATAATCACCTGAACACAACCCCTTCCATTAAACAAAACCCCAAAAATTTAGGACTTAACTATGACACCCATATGACGTTCTCCCCCACATAGACCAAATCCACTTCCTCACTAACGAAAACAAAACACCTCCGAACCCTTTCCAAACACAACTTCAGCATTAGGAAACACACACTCACCATTATTAAACAACTTCTCAGAACAAATCTGAACTATGCCTCACCAGCATGGTACCTTCACTGCAATCGAACACAAATTAAATTAAAATTCCTCAAAATACAGCACTCAGAATTATCACAGGTTGCACTAAACCACACAATCTAACATTTACACGACGAAAACCTCCATCCTGCCCATTTCCACACACATGGAGATGGATGGGGACTCAATTCTATCAGAAAACCCGTGATCCAACCACCCTTGTCACCAAATTATCTCCAATCCCCCTCGACAAAGACTAAAGTCCCCCCTTCTTCACCAGCTCAAATTCTATTTACAACACCTACAAATAATTTCCCCCGCCTCTCCCAAATAGGTCTATAGGAAACCATATCCATACTCACCTAACAACACATACCTACAAAACCGCCAAATAACAATTATTATACACCCCCTCCCCAAAACATTCCCATAGAGAAGAAACGCTGTCCATTAGAAGCGGCCAAATGGACCTCGCCCGGAGCAGATCAGGTTACCACCCAAAACTCTTGCAATATAAATATGGATTCAAACTAGACAATGTCACCTCCCCCACTTAAGCACCAGATGTCACAATCCCAAGACACAATAGGACACCTCCTTCTGGGTAGCTTCGCTACTTCGACGCACCCCGGCGCCGACTTCTCTATATCTATTCTCTCCTCGAACCTGTGGATCGCCCGGGTGGCAGCCGGCTTCCTGGAAGCCGTGTGGCCCTCCAATTAAGGTGGTGCCAGGGGCAGAAGTAATATATATATATAATAGTATATATATTATTATATATATATATATATATATATATAATATTTATATATATATAACTATATATATATATATATATATTATTATATTATATATATATATATATATATATAATGCTATAGAATGAGAGTAATGAATATATTACTTGCTCCAAATGAAATTATTTTAGGTGAGATCCTAAGTAAAGCATAATGTACAGACTTTTCAATGGAATAACTCGACTAAAAATATCCTCTCTCTAATTTTGAAAAATTGTTTCGTATTTCACGCTACTTACCTTTAAATTTTTCAAATCCTTATCAGGGTAACTTTTTAGATTGCCTTAACTTCTTTAGAAAGTTTACCGATTCCCTATTTAATATTTATTCTAGAAACTTATTCTAGTTAATCATTTAAGCTTTGAATTTTATGATTATAAACTTATAATTGAAAGTCTATACTATCTTTTTACCATTTATATTATATCTCATATATTGATTAATATAATTATAATACTTATTGGAATTGATTTTAACCTTCTTAGGTTGCTATATCATCAGATAATTTCTTGTAACTACTTATCTAAATGTATCTATATTAATTATCTGAATGTGGAATATATAAATTTTCAAATATATAATTTAAGTAATTATAAGTAAACTATATAATAATAAAAGTCGAATACATATTATAATGAATTTAGATTTCTGGAGGAAGAGATTACAGATAATAGAATAAATATCAATTTATATCACATTTTTTTTATTTTATTATCATTTAAACTCTATTCACTTATTGACATTAGTATTACCCGATTCACTTTCTTAAAATAATATTTTATGTAGTACTCAGATAATATATAGTATATATACATCGAATGATTGGGAAAGAGATAACTGTGATTAAATTAAAAATACAGCAGAAGAAAAAGTAAAATTTAGATGAAAGTAAAACATAGTCTTATATCATTACATAATAGCTCTCGCAATTATATTATTATCAACGTTTTAAGTTTAACTTTATACTTTGTTGATCTCAATTAGAATTGTAAATATTGTCTATGATTGTTTATCAAAAATATTCTGTATTTATGTGGGCATTTTGATACTCTAAGGTAATTTAATGGTGACTAAATAGTGTCAAGGATCAAACGGAAAAGACTGCGCTCGAATAGATGCAAAAATAATATTGCAATATCACTCCTAGAAAGATGATAGATATATATAGTTGCGAAGGTGTCGACAACATAGACTTGGTAGTTAGATAGTATAGAATAGATATCAGAATTAGGTGAATAGGATATTAAATAGATAGGGATAGAATAAAATTGTATATTATATTGAATATTCGCATAGAGGAATTAGAATTTCAGCGACTAATTGTAGGAATTACGAAAATACAGATGTGAGAGAGAGAAGGTTCTCAGAGAGGGTTCAAAGAGGGTAGATAGTAAAGAAGTGAGTGAAACTCTGATGTTGAACATAATAGATGACATCAAGTGGAGCTTATATAGCGTAGATAAATACTCGGCGTTTTGATTACAGAATTTTATGGGAGGAAAGGTAAACAATTTGCAAAATTGGTGAGAGAGGGTAGATATAGTTAGATAGATATTTTTAGAAAATTTTATAAACCGGTGGCCTTACAATTGCAGATAAATCAGTAATCACTAAATGTAGAAGTTCTAATATCTAAAGCAATAAAATAAGATATCTATGAATTACGTTATACGAGTTAGTTATTATATTATTTTTGTAAGATTTAACAATCTGTCCTTATTTTAATTATTGTATATAAATTTTATATTTTATAATTTACAATTCATAAAGTTAATACTCAATTAATAAATCTCATAAATCATAAATTAGTTATTTTTATATTATATATAAAAATAAATATTGTATTCTTTACTGGAAAAGGAAGTGGCATACTTACGTATATAAATACTATTATTATAGGTATAGATATATTTGACAATATAATTTATTATTAATTATTAGGTTAATATATAAAAAGCTAACTAAATTATATATATAACCATAATATTACCTATATTACTATTATATATTTACATAAACGTCTTATATAGTATATAATATATTTAGGGTAAAAATCTATGATGGAGAATCGATTTCTAGAATTTCAGTCATAGCTCTTTAAAATACCATTTATAACGTGATCGAGTTTTAGGATGATTTAAATATAAGCATCGCTTATATGATATTAGTACGATATACATAGTGGAGCAGTCATATTCAAGAATGATCCTTAAATTTGAATATCTCAGTCTTATTCAATATGCACTCAGACAGTATAGTTTGATGGATTTACCATCTCTTGCACCAATCTATTATTTCTACCGATTTAATTTTTTTTACAGGTACAACTTCTCTCAACACCAAAATAGACCAATATCACACCTAAATTTTAAAACCATATATGATCTGTATTCATATATATATTTATAATAATATATATATATATATATATAATATATATATATATATATTTATATATATATATTTAGTGATATGAGCGACATTAATCGGATACGGACATCGGAATCGGTAGGAATCGGATATCTTAGTTTTTCAGGATTGGTAAATCTCGGATCGGCGAATCGCAAAATTTTATTCCGTAAATCTCTTTATGACTATGATTTTTGTAGTATTACTAATCTGGTATAATTAATTTTTATTCGATCTTTTATAGATATTTATTTTCAAAGACAATTATATTATTACGATGTCTGTCTGTA
>JABUQX010098327.1:20000-27698 GCA_015478945.1 Trachelipus rathkii
ATTCACATATGACACTTATACAGCATCATCATATGACACCTTGCATTACGCAATAGAACACTTAACATTTACAGCCTTAATACATAAAGCGGTTCAAAACACACACACACCACATACACACACACACACTTACACTTATACCCACATTCACTATGACACTTACACTTCCCATAGACACTTACACTTACATTTAACTTTACACCCGTGATAAACACACGACCTAGGCCTTTGGTCTTCCATGGGCAATTTAGCCACCCTATATTTTAGGGCTTAAAAATGTTTTTTAAGAGAACATTTTCGTGACCTTAAAGAAAGAACTTGCTTCAATCATTACAGACATCTTTTATATTTACTGTAGTTTTTTTTTTTAAGTTTAAAATTTTTTAATTAAATCACATATTAATTAACATTACATACCTTCAAAGCAGTAAAATCAGTACAATCATAGAGGTGCTTACATACACTAGGGGGGATGAGTATGCTTTTATTTGTTTTACTGCTTTACTGCTTTAACTCATGTTTTACTGCTTTAACTCACTGTTTTTACTCGCTTTTAACTTCATGATGTTTTTTACTTCGCTATTAACTCACATATTCATGATAACACTTACATACGTTAAAGCAGTAAATCAGTTAAATCAAAATAGAGGTGTTCCTAACCAAGGGGGGGGATTAGTAATGCTTTGGTTTTTACTGCTTTACTGCTTTAACTCATGTTGTACTGCTTTAACTCATGTTTTACTGCTTAAACTCATGTTTTACTGCTTTTAACTTTTGCTTTTACTGGCTTATACTTTCTGCTTTAAACACTGTTTTAACCTCCTACTTTTCTGGTTTTGACTCAATAACCTTCTTGTTATTGTTATTTGAAAGTTAACTCAATGACGTTTTATTTATTTTTATTATTATTATTATTTATTTTTTTATTATTATTTTTATTTTTTTATTATTTTTATTTTTATTATTTTTTATTATACTTTAGTGTGTATTCTAACTTCATGCGTATTGTATATGAACATTACAAATCTAACATACCACACGCACACACACCACACACACTCACACACACACCACACATACACACTTACACTTATACACACATTCACTATGACACTCTATACACACATTCCCTATGACAACTTACATTTATCCATAGACACTTACATTTACACTTTCACTCACACACACAGATTTACTTACCCTCACACAGATTTACTTACACTCCACAGCGATTTACTTACACCACAACACCAGCAGATTTCTTACACCGGGCACCAGATTTACAGCACACACACACACTAACACATACACACACACACACAACACATCTCACCACACTCACTTACATAGTTGATTATAAAATTAATTAGATTATTTTTAGTGTTTTAATTAAACTTTTAATTTTTATTAATCATTCAAATATAAACTAAAATTATTTCAATTTTCTTAAAATTCTATAATAAATACTCATTCAATCTTTTAACAAAGAATTTATCATTAACCGTTAATGGTATTTATTTCGACATTTTAAAACTAACTAAGTTTTAAAAATATATTTTTATAGCTTTTTTAAATTTGAAATATTATTGAAAAAGTACAATTTATGTACTATAAAGCAATAAATCAGTAAATTCAGTAAGGCCAGCCCCTAGCGCCCCTCTACATCAAGCTATGCCAGCGTTTTGTTCTATTGACTTCACTGCTTTACATCATCTTAGCCATGTAATAAGTATAGAAATAACAAAATAAGTTCTTTTCTGCTAACATAACTTGTATTTTATTAAAATCATTTCTAAGTTTTTTATTTAAAAATAACATTATTCACTTTACATTTATATTATCACTCGATGTTACTAAAATATTTCAATAGTTTTTGAAATGGCTTTGGGTATCTTTCTTTGGAGTATTATACATCATCTATGTACATTGACAATCCATCACGAGAGAAACAAACACCCGCATCCTTACAGATACGAAATCTGACTCTCTCGTAAAAATGTTTGTTGAAATAACTACTTTTAGGGTCTAAATTTAGGCATAATTCTTTTTTGTAACCCGGGGCGATTTAAGCCTAATTCCAGGTCAAAATATATTTCAAACTGACCTTTTTTCTGTAAAATGTGGTGCCAATAACTCGTTAGCCCTAAATTTAGGCCTAAATTTAGGAATAACTTGTTGTAGACGGGCTAATTTATCCTAATACCCAGGTCAAAGGTAATTCGTATAGACAAAATCCATTGTTATTATTATTTTTATAAATATATTTCAAACTGAAACATGCTGGATCGGTAAGATCCTTTAAGCAGGTAAAGAAGGAAATGTTTCCTTACTTGTGATTGGTCGGGTAATCCTTATCTCTATATGACCTCATTTATCGTCTTTTGAAAATTAACTTTGTTCTTTAAACTTGTATTTGAGCAGGTGTGTGTTTTATTATCTTTTAGACCCAAACTCATTTTAAAATCATAGTCATTTTAGCTGTTAAGCGGTGCACAAGTTATCTGATTTGTATTAAAAGTGTTTTATTTTTACTAAGTGTATATCATATTTATAATAAATACTTACATTGAGGAATAATTATTAATTTCACTAGAATAGATAATAATTAATTCACTAGTTCATAAGCTAACCACCAGGGCTCAGCATGAGCCCCACCCGCAAAGGCAGCCAACCCCGCACCCGCTGGTGCGTCCCGCCGCGTCCCCGCCCGCCGCGTGCGCCCGCAGGCGCAAATATTTCGCGTTCCCGCCCCGCGGTGCGCCGCAGGCGCAATAATTTTCCGCGTATCCGAACGCCGCGTGCGCGCCGCAGGCGCAAATCTTCCCAGCGCGAATGAAATATTATATTATATATATATATATATAGTATATATATATTATATATATAATATATATATTATATATATATATATATATATATATATATATATATTATATATATATATATATATATTATATTATATATATATATATATAATAATTGGGGGGGTGTGAGTGTAAGTGTCTATGGGTGAGCGTAAGTGTATATGTGTATGTGCGCATGTGTGAATAAGAGACATAGTGTACATGTGTATAAGTGCAAGTGTCTATGGTAAGTGTAACTGCTTATAAGATGAGCACAATATAGGTGGTAATCAAATCTGACGCCATCAAAGATGAGGCCATAAGGTGAACCACCATAAGCCTGAGGTACAAAGCTAAGTTATTAAAGGTTGAGGTATCACCAGCTTGAGGCATCAAGCTGGAGGCATCAAAGTGAGGCATCAAATATCGAGTGGGTGGGAAGCGTTGTGTAAGTGTTGTATGTGTGTTCTAAATAATAATAACAATAGGTATGACGTAAATAACATAAGTATAAAATAAAATAAAATAAAATAGTTTTCTAGTAACTACGTTATATGGGTAAGTGAGTGTGCGTCGTGGGTGTTGTGTGTGTGTGTGTGTGTGTGTGTTGTGTGTATGTGTTCCGTTGTGTGTGTGTTTGTATGGTTGTTCTAAATAATAAATAGCAATAGGCTTGAAGTAAATAACACTAAGTATAATAATAAAAAAAAAATGTTTTAATAAATTATACGTTATATGTGTAAGTGAGTGTGCGTGTGTGTGTGTGTGTGTGTGTGTGTGTGTGTGTGTGTGTGGTGTTGTGAGTGTGTGTGTGTGTGTGTGTGTGTGTGTGTGTGTGTGTGTGTGTGTGTGTGTGTGTTGCCAATTATTTGTGTTGCTATTTATTAATTTTAAACGTAACATGACTGTAAAGTCATAGAATGTGTAATGTATAACGGTAATAAAGATAAAAAACTGTAGGTGTCCTCATAGCGTAGTGTATTAAGCGCATGTACTTCAGGTGTTATTGTATGATGAAGGTATGAAACCTTGACATACAGAGGTTCACGTTACCAATAGGGATGGGGAGTTCTCTGGTAATTAGTACTTAAAGGACCTGAAACCCGGGATACTCCGGTTGACATACGCTCACATCCACGTTCGGGCTATGAAGATACCTTTTATTTTTGCTATCGGATTTGAACCAACGCTTCAGGCGGGGTGGGACACACGTAAGGCGGGCGGGAACGCGGAAAAATTGCGCCTGCGGGCGCTCGCGTCGGCGGGAAAACGCGGCGGGCGGGCGCGGGCGGGCGGGCTGCCTTGCGGGTGGGGCTCATGCTGAGCTCGTTGTTAGCTTATGAACTAGTGAGTTAACATTATTATCTTTCTAGTTAAATTAATAATTATTCCTCAATGTAAGTATTTATTAATAAATATGATATACACTTAGTAAAAATAAAACACTTTTAATACAAATCAGATAACTTGTGCACCGCTTAACAGCTAAAATGACTATGATTTTAAAATGAGTTTGGGTCTAACAGATAATTAAACACACACTGGTCAACAAGTTTAAAGAACAAAGTTAATTTTCAAAAGACGATAAATGAGGTCATATGAGATGAAGGATTACCCCATCAATCACAAGTAAGGAAAACATTTCTTTTTTACCTGCTTAAAGGATCTTCCCGATCCAGCATTCAGTTTGAACATATATTTAAAAATAATAATAACATGATTTCTTGTCTATACGGGAATACCTTTGACCTTGGTATTCAGGATTTAAATTAGCCGTCTACAAAAAGGCTTATCCTAAATTTCGGCCTAAATTTAGGGCTAACGTAGTTATTGCACCCACATTTTTTACAGAAAAATGGTTCAGTTTTGAATATATTTTGAACACTGGACATTTAGCTTAAATCGCCCCGGGTTACAAAAAGAATTATCCTAAATTTAGGCCTAAGTAGTTATTTCAACACATTTTTACAGAGAGAGGGTAGTTTCGTATCTGTAGGGAGTGCGGGTTGTTGTGTTTTCTCGTGATGGATTGTCATGTACATAGATAATAATATAATAATAATAAAAGAAAACCCGAATTATTTAAAAAACTTTGAATATTTTTAGTTTAACATCGAGTGAATAATATAACATGTAAGTGAATAATTGTTATTTTTAATAAAAACCTTGAATGATTTTAATAAAATACATGTTAGGTTAGCAGAGACGAACTTATTTTGTTTATTTTATACTTATTACATGGCTAAAGATGATGTAAAGCGGTAGGTCAATAGAACAAAACGTGGCGTAGCTTGATGTAGAGGGGCGCTAGGGGCTGGCCTTACTGATTACTGATTTATTGCTATAAGGTAAAAATATAATGTTTTAATAAATTCATAAAATTTCAGTAAAAGTTATTTAAAACTTGATAGTTTATAAAATTAATAAACAAAAAGTATTAACAGTTCATATAATTCTTTGTTCAAAGATAATGATTGATTTTTTATTATAGAAGTATTAAGAAACTTTGAAATAATTTTTTAGTTATATTGGAATGAGTAATATAAATGGTACGTGTTTATTAAAACATAAAATGTTTTAATAATTTATACGTTATATGTGTAAGGGAGTGTGCGTGGTGTGTGGTGTGTGTGTGGTGTGTGTGTGTATGTGTGTGGTGTGTGTGTGTGTAAATCTGTGTGCGAGTGTAAGTAAATCTGTGTGTGTGGTTGTGTAAGTGTATGTGTGAGTGTTAGTAAATCTGTGTGAGTGTAAGGTAAATCTGTGTGTGAGTGTAAAGTGTAGATGTAAGTGTCTATGGCATAAATGTAAGTGTCATTAGTGAATGTGTGTATAATTGTCATAGTGAATGTGTGTATTGTATAAGTGTGTATGTGTGTGTGTGTGTGTGTGTGTGTAGGCGTTTGTGTGCGTGTGTATGTAGTGTTTACTAAATAAGAATAAGAATAGGAATGAAGTAAATAACACTAAGTATAATAAAAATAATAAAAATAAATAATAAAAATAATAAAAAAGAATAAAATAAAATAAAAAATATACGAAAAATAAAATAAACAGTATTAACAAAATAAAAACATAATGTTAATAAATATATGAGTTAAAGCAGTAAAGCAGAAAGTTAAAACAGTAAAGCAGAAAGTTAAAGCAGTAAAGCAGAAAGTTAAAGCAGTAAAGCCAGGAAGTTAAAGCAGTAAAACAGAGTTGTAAAAGCAGTAAAACATGAGTTAAAGCAGTAAAAGCAGTAAACATAAAGCATACTATACTAATCCTTTTGGTGTTAGGTAACACCTCTATTGGATTTACTGATTTACTCTTTAGGTATGTAAATGTTAATGGAAATATTGAGTTAAGCAGTAAAACATGAGTTAAAGCAGTAAAACATGAGTTAAAGCAGTAAAACATGAGTTAAAGCAGTAAAGCAGTAAAACAAAAGCATACTAATCCCCCCCTAGGTGTTAGGTAACATCTATTGCTTTACTGGATTTACTGCTTTAAGGTATGTAATGTTAATAAATATGTGAGTTTTTAAAAATTTATAAATTAAAAAGTACTAAGTAAAATATAAAAGATGTCTGTAATGAGTTTCAACAGTTTTTAGGTTCACGAAAATGTTTTTAAATAAAAATGTTTAAGTATGTAATTAGGGTGGGCCAAAATTGACCATGGAAGACCAAAGGGGCCTGTCGTGTGTTTTATCGGGTGTATAAGTGTAAATCGTAAGTGTAACAGTGTTATGGTGAGTGTAAGTGTCAATGGGTGAGTGTGGATTATCTTTGTCGTGTGTGTATGTGTGTGTGTGTGTGTTTGTACGCTTGTGTATAAGTGTAAATGTAAGTGTCTATTGGTAAATGCAGTGTCATAGTGAATGTGTTATAAGTGGTCATTAGTGAATGTTGGTGTATAAGCGATGTGTGTATAAGTGTCCATGTGAATTGTGTGTGGTGTGTGTGTGTGTGGTGTGTGTGTGTGTGTGTGTGTGTGTGGTATAAGTATAAGTGTGTGGTGTGGTGTATAAGTATATAGTTGTGGTGTGGTGTGTCGAGGATGGAAATAAAGTTAGGATTAGATCCTACAGGTCAAGGTATCTACATGACCTTATGTTAGCACAGATACCTAACCAAAGGCTAGGCAATCAGTTAACCTACCTGGATGAGCTCAAGGCGGGGTGGAGGCTAGGTACAGGTGTAGGATAGTGTAGGCTAGGTGTAGGTGTACCGCTTTAGGTGTAAAGGTGTAGGCTAGGTTCGGTTTAGGTTAGGTATTAGTTAGGTTAGGTTAGGCTGGTTAGGTTAGTTAGTTAGGATGGTTTTACGTTAGGTTAGGTCGGTTAGGTTATTGTTAGGTTGGTTAGGTTAGGTTAGGTTATGTTAGGGTTAGGTTATGGTTGGTTAGGTGCAGTTTTAGGCCGGGTATAGGGTACCCGCAACAGGTCAAGGCCGAAACTATCATGGTCCAAACAGGTTATATATATATATATATATATATAAGTATATATATTATATATTATTTATATATATATTATATATATATATATTATATATATATTATATATATATATATATTAATAATAATATATATATATATATATATATATATATTATATACTATATCTCTCTCTCTTCTTCTTCTCTCTCTCTTCCTCTCTCTCTCGTCTCTCTCTCATCTCTCTCTCTCTCTCTCTCTCTCTCTCTCTCTCTCTCTCTCTCTCTCTCGTCTTCCTCTCTCTCCTCTCTCTCCTTTCTCTCTGCTATCTTCTGACTATGGCTTCGACTACTGGAACAGTAAAAGGAAAACGCTGTTACTTTACACGCGGTGTACAAACATATACCCCCAAAAAATAAAATTTAAAAAATAA